>OX451739.1:1583807386-1584035410 GCA_948472305.1 Vicia faba
CGGTGATGATCCTTTCGGGGATACCATAGCGGCAGATGAGGTTATGTTTGATGAATCTGGCTACCACGTTCTTGGTGACTGAGGCAAATGAGGTGGCTTCAGCCCATTTGGTGAAATAATCAATAGCGACCAGAATGAAGCGGTGTCCATTGGAAGCGGCAGGCTTTATCTCTCCAATCATGTCAATGCCCCACATTGCAAATGGCCATAGAGCGGTCATTTTGTTCAAAGGGATAGGAGGCACATGGACCTTGTCAGCATAGATTTGGCATTTGTGAGAAGTTCTTGAGTGTTGATGGCAATCAGTTTCCATTGTTGACCAATAGTAACCAGCTCTCAAGATTTTCTTAGCCATCGTATGTCCACTAGAGTGAGTACCAAAGAGACCGTCGTACATGTCTTCCATAATTTCATCTACCTCCTTCTTGTCCACACATCGGAGTAGAGTAGAATCATGGTTGCCCTTGTACAATATTTTGTTACTTTGGAAGAATTTGGCTTAAAATCTTCGTAAGAACTTTCTGTCATTGATGGATGCTCCCTCGGGATACTGTTATGCTTCAAGATATCTCATCACCTCATGGTACCATGGCTTTTCTGTGTCTGTGTCAAGCTCATAGCAGTGCGCAGGTTCGTCGAATATCTCAATTGTGACCATAGGAGCTTCATTGTCCCATCCGACCTTGAACATTGAAGACATGGTTGCCAAGGCATCGACTAGTTGATTTTCTTCCCTAGGGAAGTGCTCAAAGGTGATCTCTTCGAAGTAGGGAATCATGGATAGCACAAGTTCCTTGTAAAGGATGAGATTAGGGTGTTTAGTGTCCCAATATCCTTTTACTTGGCTGACCACTAGAGCGGAATCCCCAAACATATTCAAATGCTTGATCCTCAAGTCAATGGCAGCCTTCAGACCCAAGATGCATGCTTCGTACTCAGCCATATTGTTCATTCAATCGAAGCATAATATGGCCATGAAAGGAGTGTGGCAACCTTCAGGGGAGATGATCACAACACTGATTCTTTTACCCAAGGCGTTGGAAGCCCCATCGAAGACCATAGTCCATCGGGATCCTTGTTCAGGTCCGCCATACGGTTCAGGTTTCGCACAGTCGGTTACTAGTATGATATTCTCATCAGGGAAGTCGAAGTTTATGGACTGATAGTCATTAATAGCTTGATGGGCCAAATTATCTTCTAGTACGCTTCCTTTGATGGCCTTTTGTGTCGTGAATTGAATGTCGTACTCAGTCAAAATCATTTTCCACCTAGCTATCCGTCCGGAAAGAGCAGGTTTCTAGAAGATGTACTTGATTGGGTCCATCTTAGAAATCAGCTGAGTGGTATGAGTCAACATATACTGTCTTAGCCGGCGAGCACCCCATGCCAGAGCGCAACAAGTTTTCTCGAGCAATGAATATCTAGTTTCACAGTCGGTAAACTTTTTGCTCAGGTAATAAATAGCATGCTCTTTTCGGCCAAACTCGTCATGTTGGCCCAAAACACACTCCATAGAGTTCTCTAGTACTGTCAAGTACATGATCAAGGGTCTTCCTTCAATTAGAGGCATGATAATAGGAGGTTCTTGTAGATATTCTTTGATTTTGTCGAAGGCAGCTTGGCATTCATCATTTCATCTGACTACCTGATCTTTCTTCAAGAGTTTGAAGATTGACTCACAAGTAGCAGTCAGGTGAGATATGAAGCGACCGATGTAATTGAGACGACCCGAGAATCCTCTAATTTCCTTTTCAGAGTGGGGGACTGGAATTTCTTGGATGGTCTTTACCTTGGAATGATCAACTTTAATGCCTTTACTACTTACAACAAAACTTAGAAGTTTTCCAGATCGTACTCCGAATGTGCATTTGTTAGGGTTCAACCTCAACTTGTATTCTTTCAACCTTTCGAATAGCTTGTACAGGTGATCAAGATGTTCCTCTTCAGTTTTTGATCTGGAAATCATATCATCCATATATACCTCTATTTCATGATGAATCATATCATGAAACAAAGCTACCATATCCCTTTGATATGTTTCCCCTGCATTCTTCAATCCGAACGGCATGACCTTATAGCAAAAGGTGCCCCATTGCGTAACGAAAGTAGTCTTCTCCATGTCTTCGGGAGCCATCCTTATCTGATTATAGCTAGAGAAGCCATCCATGGAAGAGAAGACTTTATGCTGAGTAGTATTATCGACTAAGACATCAATGTGAGGTAGGGGGAAGTCATCCTTGGGGCTTTTCCTATTCAGATCCCTATAGTTTACGCACATGCGAACTTTTTCGTCTTTCTTTGGCACTGGCACCACATTTGTAACCCATTGGGGATAAGATGTCACAGCTAAGAATCCTGCATCAAATTGTTTCATCACTTCAGTTTTTATCTTTTTAGACATGTCAAGCCTCATGCGACGAACCTTTTGTTTGACAGGAGGACAATCTTCTTTTGTCGGCAGACGATGAACTACAATGTCAGTATCCAAACCTGGCATATCTTCATAAGACCAAGCAAATACTTCCACATAATCATGCAACATTTGAACCAACCTGCTATTGACACTGTCTTCTAAGTTAGCACCAATCTTAACCTCTTTCTTGTCTGTCTCGGTGCCCAGATTGATGACTTCAACTGACTCTTCGTGCGTCTTAATAGCTTTTTCCTCTTGTAATAGAAGTCTAGCTAGTTCTCCTGGTATATCACAATCTTCCTCGCCTTCGTCTTCGGCTTGATTAATTGGACATTCAAAGTCATAGTCGGCAAAAGTAGAGTCATTTGCAATAAGATCCAGAGTGGATGAGGACCTGCAAGAGTGTGTGTGTGTGTGTGTGTGTGTGTGTGTGTGTGTGTGTGTGTGTGTGTGTTAGATACATGACTATTTTTGAAAAATGTATTTGAAAGAAAGAGAATGAACACAAAGATTTGAATGCAAAAGAGTCCAATTATTTGTATTGAATGATCATATGATTAGATGAACATAAATAAAACCCTTTATAAATGGACCAAAGTGCCTCGGGCCAGGCACATGGCATAAAAGTCATTGTTTAAATATTACAGACAAAATTTTCTTGAATTCAATAAAAAGCAAAAAAACAAGCAGATTACTCCTCAATGAAGGAGATGGGTACGAAGTCCTTTGCATGCCAATTCTTCAGCTCCGTTGTAGTAGGATACACCCATTCTTCAAATGCAACTTCTTCATCAGAATCACCTACAACGTTGACCTCATGGTCTCCAATACGGAGAGGTGGCTTTCCTGCACGAGCACGCCTCACTTCCTTCTGAGCCTTGACGGTTAAACCCAAACTAAACTTGTCCGCTTTGAATGGGATATCTAGGAGTTTCCCCCAAGTATCACAACTTCCTTCTTCAATTGAAGCAGGAGCATCTTTGACTGAAACCATCTTTGGCACGAACTTAACAGCTTTGGACTCATCAGAGGAACATTTGGTAGCAGCGACCATTGGTGGTACAACTTCAAAGGATTGACACGGGGTCTCAATGAATTCTCCATCCATATCTACGTGCTTGAAGGAGTTGAGGTGGCTTACCATAAAATCTTCCTCTCCACAGACGGTGACAATTCTTCCCTTGACAGGATACTTAAGTTTTTGATGGAGAGTTGAGGTTACTGCCCCAGCTTTATGGATCCACGGGCGACCCAACAGACAAGAATAGGCAAGACGGATATCCATGATGTAGAAGGTGGAGTTGAAGATTTGTGAGCCTACCTTGATTGGAAGATCTACTTCCCCATGAACTATCCTTTTTATCCATCAAAGGCCCTCACGGTGATATCACTTGGCTTCAAGACTAAACCTTCACAGTCTAGACGGTCTAACGCCCCTTGGGTAGTACGTTCAAAGAAGAACCAGTGTCGACTAGAACATGTGCTAAGGTGGTCCCCTTACACTCGACAGAAACATGTAGAGCTTTAATGTGGTCCTTCCCAAGTGGTGTTAGGTCAGCGTCTAAAAATCTCAAGCCATTATCAGCCGTCAAGCTAGCCACGCAATTCTCAAATTGGTCTGTTGTGGTCTCATGGGGGACATGAGCATTTTTCAGGAATTTGATTAATGTCCGAGCATGGGCATCGGAATAGAGCAGCAATGACAGCATAAAAATCTTAGAAGGGGTTTTCCCCAACTGTTCCACAATCTTGAAGTCGCTTCTTTTTATTATCTTCAAGCTCTCGTCCATCTCACGAGTGGAATGTTCTCCATCAACAACGTCCTTTGCGGGTACTTCTGTCACGACAGGCTCAACAACTTTCTCTTTCCCTCTTGGATCAGTACTTGGTTTGACAGTAGTGATGCGGATGGGTTCCTTTGTAACAACTGGTGGTGAGATATTGGGTGAAAAGATTCTCCCAGTTCGGATTACTTTACTTGAGGCAGTTATGTTACCGACATCGTCCGATTTTTCTTCTTCGATCCAAGCGTCTTGTTTTATCCCATGGTAAAATACCTCAGCACCATAGTTCCATGGAACTGCCTTGTTTGAAGAGTAGAGAATTGGTCTGGGATTGGTAATTATTAAGGGAGAAACAGTTGGTTCATTTGAAATCCTAATAGGACCTTTGGAGGAGATCCTAAGAGGCTTATTTGAGATCCTGATAATGGAGAGATCTTCACATTTGTCAGTCAAACTTTTGGCAAGCGGGGTCTTCTCAAATAGGATCTCATGGCTATCCATCAGGCGTTGAATGCCTTTCTTCAACCCTTCGCATCCATTGAGTTGTTTGGCATAACAAACACAATCTTTTACACAGCCAGGGAAAATCCCGGCTTTCAATAGATTCTTTTTGATGATATTCAGAGGAGTAGTCAAGTCTTTAACAGAGGCAACAAAAATTGTATCTTCAACAGTATTGATGCCCTTGCCATGATTTGGCATAGGCGCGGTGATTACATTCGGAGTTGGAAGAGGGTCAAATTCAATAGTCTTGTTATCGATCAAAACCTGAATTTTATTCTTCAAGGCCCAACATTGGTCAGTCTCATGCCCGAGGTTACTTGTGTGGTAAGCACATTTGGCGTTTGGATTATACTTTGGTGAAGAGGTATCAGGATTGGAAGGAGGATCACATAATGTCACCAAATTAGCCTTTAGAAAATGTTGTAAGGCTTGAGACAGTGACATGCCTAACCTCGTAAATTGTCTTCTCGGAGTTTCAAACTGTTGATGGTTGGCAGATGGTCTTTGAGTAGGAGTTGGATTGGAGATTCGGATAATGTTAACAAATGGATGATCATTCTTCTTGGTACGGGCCCTTGCGCCGTACACATCATTGATTTCCTTCTTTGCAATAAAAGGTTTCTTTACAGGATTTTAAGTGGAGGCAGATGCCATGGTAATCTTCCCACTTTTGATATCGCTTTCAACTCTTTCACCGATTATGATTAGCTCGGTGAATCCGGAAGAGGAACAGCCAACCAATAGATTAAAGAAAGGACCAGATAAAGTTCCCATAAACATGTCAATGTGCTCCCTATCAATCAAAGGTGGTTGAACCCTACTGGCGAGGTCTCTCCACTTTTGTGCATATTCTTTGAATCATTCATTCTTTCCCATGGTCATATATTGCAACAGAACTCTTGTTGGTGCCAAGTCGGTGTTATACTGGTACTAATGGTAGAAGGCGGTAGCTAAATCCTCCCAAGTATTGATACGAGAACCATACAACTGGTAGAACCATTCTAGTTGCGTTCCAGTTAAACTCTCTTGGAAAAAAGTGAACCCAGAGTTTCTTATCAGCAGTGTGCGGCTGTATCTTACGCACATGATTTCAGGTGAAGTTTTGGACAAGAAACTCCATCCTACTTTGCAAAGACTGGTATTTTGAATTTGTGGGGAATAACGACCCCAGAGATCAAACCCAAATTATCAAAATCTAAACCGGGGACGGCTTGGATTTCAACAGCTTTCAATTTGTCTTCTAACTGCTTGTACTTGATATCAGCGGGTGGATACTTCTCGTCGAAATAATCATCATCAAACGCTTGATCATTAACACAGTCACCCTGAGTACTCTTAACCTCACCAATCTGGTTCTCATCTTCCTCATATGAGGCTTCCACTACTAGGATCTAACGGACTTGCTCTTTGAACCTTCTGCCCATGTTGACCAGGGCTCTCTTCTTGGGTTTCTTCTTTACTTCCAACAATGCCATCATATCTTGCTGCCCCTTGGCTAGGACCAATAGAGTCTCTTGGAATTGAGAGTTTTGTGCCTGAAGATCCTTCACAATTTTCTCTAGATCCATCTTGCTGAAATAAACAGCAGAAAGATAAGGAAACCTGTTATATGAAAACCTGTCACGTTATGATGCATGGAAGATGTATATGCAAATGATTTCAAGGATTTATGAAATTTAAATTTGTATGGACAAGAATGAACAAACGTCAATTTTCATTAATTAGTTCAAAAGATTACAACATGCCTCTTGGGCTTACAAAATAACTTTCTAAGATAAAAGGACTGAACGCATCCTATTCGACGCGAGATAGGCGTTCACACTTTGCTCTTTTTGTAACTGCTTTGTAAGCTCCAAGACCCTCTTCTCACTAGCGTAGAATTGAGCTTCGAAAGTATATCGTTCTTCCTTGAGCTGAATCCAACCCTTTTGTAAGTCTTCAAGAGAAGTTGGCATGTCCGGATGGAGGACAGTGTACGGGATATCTCCTTCAACCATAGGTTCCATGATAACTGGTAGGATGGAGGGATAAGGCATCACAAGCTTCTGAGCACGAGCTCGTACCCACTTAAGGTAAGGCTAGAGGAGAATGGAATTCTTGTGTCCTAGCGTCTTACTGTCCACTTTGCTTACCATCCTCCAAGCTCGGATAAACCTCTGACGGTAGCTTTGATCATCGCTTTCGTAGTCGAATACCACTCCTTGTATGAGCATCTCATGTGGGCTATCCCTTCGGGCGTAACCAAACTGTCGTAAAGCCAAGAAGGGGTTGTAAGTGATGCCTCCTCTAATTCTAAGTAAAGGGACATTAGGAAATTCACCACAACGATCAATAATGGTAATGTTCTCCAAGGATCGAGAACACCAATGAACATCTGAATGTCTGAGCGTCATCAACCTATGGGACCATCTTGAACCTTGCTCGTTCTTTAACACAAATAGAGGAAGATGCAAAATAAACCATCTTGCCAAGAGAGGAGTGTAACACATGAGGATCCCTCTCTTTCTCATAGTGTGAGAATGAAAAGAATGAAGGATATCTCCTAATAAAATAGACACTGGATTGCGAGACATGAAGATTTTGACAGCATTTACATCTATGAGTTGGTCAGGGTTTGGAAACAAAACCATCCCAGAAATGAGAAGGGCCAAGATTTCTTCAAAAGCTTGTAAGTCCAAAGAGTTACAACAGTCTTGAGCTTTCTCGAACAAGAATTTGGCTAAGAAACCTTTGACACCACTCCTTGTTTCCCAATTAGTTGCGATATCATATTGTTGCAAGTGTAGTGCTTGGGAAATCTCTTCAGGTTTTGGATCTCTTTTTGTACCATTGAAGGGTAGTTGATTGATAATGGGAAACCTCAAGAGTTGTGAGAATTCTTCTAGAGTAGGCACAAGTTGATAATCAAGAAAAGTGAAAAAATGGTGTAGAGGATCAAAGAATTGGAAAAGCACTTTCATCATATCTTTATCAGTGTTGGAGGTAACCAAGCTTAGGAGGCGACCATGTCTTTCGGTGAATGGAGAATTATCAGGAACCCTTGATGCTAACTATTTGAGTTGAGGAGGAATTCTTACGAGATTGACTTGGATAGTATTCCTGCAGATAGAAGCCATATCCTGCAAAATAGTACAAAGATAAATCTCAAAAATCCTTGAAATGGTTAGTGAGAATGAGTATGATGTTATGATGTTTATGATGTTATGTACAAGTAAGTATATACAAACAAAGCAAACAAGTCTTTAGGTTTAGGCTTGCATGGGGTCTCATAGGTAAGTACCCTCTTGAAGTTTAGTTGGCTCAAACCTATCCTAGAAATAGTAACCGGGTTCTAAGGGATCTCAATATCACTGATCTATCTTCTCGGGCATTGTTTAAGCGCAAGCCTCTTTCACAGCGACCGAAATATCCCGAAAAGTCAAATCTCAATGAGTGCAGTATCGAGTATCAACCAACTTCTGACTGCACCAAAGCCGGATATCTCACTACGTCCTAATGGCCGAGTTGGTCAAGTAAAGGTTCTAAAAGTCATTTAGTGCTTCATGACATCACACAGCGACCCCGTATTCTTCTTGACTACTCAAGGGCTACCAGTACCCACAAATATGTCACACTAACGTAGTTATTTCTTAGACCATGTCGGTATACCCCGTACAGTTTCCATAACGTGATGCGACTTACCTATAAGGTATCTCAAATCCGGGTAGAGGATTAGAACAAGCCCAAACAAGAGACCAAAATGTAAAGCAAACAAATCAAACAATGAAAGCAAGTAAAGGTGATCTAGCCTAAGGTAACCCTACTTTTAAGTTTTTCCCCAGCAGAGTTGTCAGTTCTGTGATACGGTGGGAGAACTGACTTGGGTGTTTTGCATTTTATCGCAAATGTTGCGGTTAGCAAGAGTTGCCACCGAATTTTCTTTTATCCAAAAGGAAAGGATGAAAAGAACAAGAAAGACCTTTGAGATTATTTCTTGAGTACGGGGGGTAGATTATGAAAAGGGAATGTATTAACACCCTTTTACTCCGTAGTTATCTATGGGCTCTTAGTTGCTTGCTAGATCACTTGCTTTTGTTTGAAAATATGCTTTGTGTGGTTTTGAAAGCATTTTGAAAAGGCGCCTTCGTTTAGGAAAACTTTGTAATAGTTCTCGTTCGTAAGAACGTATACAAAGTGTTGATCTTTTGAAAAAATTTCATGCTTGGAAAATGTTTTGAAAGTGTCGGTGTTTGTTTTGAAAATAAGCAAGAATGTTTGATTTAAAAATGTGCAAGCAACTAGGAACAATCTACCTACTCAAAAGTCTTAGTTCATTTCTTCCTTTCCTTTGATATTTCTATCTTACCATTGATTTGATAAGAAGCCTTATCTTTGGATGTAAAGGGACGGGTGTGGATCATCGTATAACCATGATAGCAATGTTGTGAGATATCTTAGCATTTCTCTTGGAGGGACTAAGATCATTTTGAAAGGCAACATTGATAATATCATCGAGGGACTATGATTTTGTATTTTTTATTGTTTTTGCTAAGATACCCCACATGCATAACATGGCCATTTTTGTAAGGGAACAAAGTGGAATTACCCTAAGGGTGCAATTGTGCAAATGTGTTTGATTTACATGTTTGTTTATCTTGGATTAGGGTTTGCTAACTTGTTGATTTTAATCTTTCCATACAAACCCTAATTTACTAGCATTTATATAAAGCGATAAATTGAGAAAAGTAAATATACTAAGCTATTACATCATTAGGGGAGAGGGTATACAAATTTACAAATGGGGATTTTGCAAGAAAAATAAACCTAATTAACTATTACAATCATATTGAGTAAATGTACAAGAATTAAATAAATAATAATGTACAAATGCAAATGGAAAAAGAAATGATTTTTGTTTGGATTTTTTTTAAAGGGTTTTAACCTAATTAAAGAAAATGATTAACCAAACAACTTAAACCTAAATTAATTAAGAAAGAAATTAGGTTAAAAAGTATTTTTGGGGTTTTTTATGAAAAGATTTTAAATTAATAATAATAATAATGAAAATCAATTAATTAAAAGAAAACCTAAACTCTAAATTAATTTTAATTTACAAGACAATAATATAATAATTAAACCTAATTATCTAAAAATTAATTAAAAAAGAAGTTAATTTATTAAAAGAAAATGTTTTTGTTCTTTTGTTTTATGAAGAAAATAAAATATAAATGAGAATTTTTTAAATATGCAAATAAATAAATAAAACATGTTTGGATTTTTTATCATTAATAAAATAATAATAATAATAATAATAATAATAATAATAATAATAATAATAATAATAATAATAATAATAATAATAATAATAATAATAATAATAATAGTAAACAAAATATGAAATGAAAATAAAAATAAAATAAAATAACAAAGAAAAATAATGGGCCAGGGGTGTAAAAAATAAGGCAGGGGGTCAGAAGCTAGCAAACAAAAAAGTGAAAAAAGTGAAAAATAAACAAAAGGGTACCACTAGGGCTCGAATCCAGGTCTCAAAGGTTAACAGGCGCGCGCTGTACCACTGGGGTGGCTATACATCCGTTCATTAATACAAAACCATAAATATATATTTGAAAACAAGTCAGGAGGCCAACTTCATCTTCTTCCTTGCGCCAACAAATTTTGAAAACTGTAACTTCATCAATTCTTAACCATTCACAAAACTTCTAACATCAAACTTGTTAGAAATTTCATCACGATTCTGAATATGTAAATAACTTAAGCTAATTCTCAAAGATGAGCATGAATTTCTAAAAGTACCAAATTTTGACCTAGATATTTCAGCAAGTTCAAAATCAAAATTCTCACTACTCAAACAACATAAATGAAATATATGGACATGTATAGTTTCAGGGAAATGGTGTCTACATTTTATCTTCACATATGCAAGCCTAACAATGCCTAAATGAGAAGATAGAAGTTCAAGAAATATACCTCAAAACTGGAAATTGTGAAATGAGTTTGAGCTTGATTCAAGGTGTGACAATGATCAGGTTAGCTTCCTTGAGTCTCTAGGAAGCTAATGCAATGCTTAGCTTGAGTTGAGAGTGGCTGAAATGGCCTGGAGAAGTCAAGTTGCAGAATTTGTTTTTTGGTTATGGAGGTTATGGTAAATGGTGTTATAGTTCTGGAATGAGGATGGGGATGAGTTATATTTGATATGTAAGAGATTTTTGAAGTGAAAGGCCAAGAAATGCACGAGGGAAATGGAAGTTTGATATGTAAAGTCAGAACTTGCACAACAATGGTGTTTTGAGGAAATTTCTGGCTAGAGGGAGTTTGGGAGTGTTTCAGGATGTTAATGCTTGTCCCCTAAGTTGCATAATAGTGTCTCAATGTATAGGAAAGGGTTTTGAGAGCTTTTGCTGATCAGAAGTACAAGTTCACATGTTATGGCTCTTTTGCTTGATTTTGAAGAAAGCTTGAGAAATGTGGTTCTAATGCACAAGTACAAAGCTATCTAGAGTGGTTACAAGCTTTAAACATGTTTATCTGACTTTTTATGTTGAGTTTGTGCTGAACAAACAAGTTAGAGGCTCAAGAAGAGTGAACTTTGTACATAAAGCCACTTTTCCAAAATGGCAATGTTGCCTTTCTTCCTAAAATGGTATTAAGCATGGGAAACGCATTGCATGCTTGGATTAAAGCTTCTAGAAGTTGTGAAAAACATTAATTATGGAGTGACAAACAAGTTTGAGGCCTGCAAAGCAAACATTATGCAGCCTAGCATGGATTTGGTTCATGTGTTCATCAAGAAATGACTTGTAATTCAAGTTTGAAAATCCTAACTTCTTGCCTTCGATTATCCTTGCTCAAGTATGATCTCAATGAGTTATTGGATATTTTGGAAAGCTTGTAACATCCTTTACAACCTCTATGTTGGACATTTTTGAAAATTCATCTTGGAACTATGTGAAAAATTGTCATGAAGTTAGGTCAAAATCCTGCCTAAACTAGGGCAAAATTTCACTAAGTTTCCAAGTTTCATGAACATGTCTTCACAAAATCATAACTTGAAATACATGCATTTCTAGAAGAAGTTGTGTTCTACAATATTTTAGATCTCATTGAGATCTACAACTTCCATGTTGGAAGTTTCCTTTTAATCATCTTGCATCATGGTGTAAATTTGGCTCAAAGTTGTGAAAAAATATGAATTTTCTAACACTTAGAAAAATTTCTAAGTTTAGAAATTTTGACTTTTTCAAAATGAAATCTTGACTTTTTGATTTCTTGATGAACAAGTTTCATATTTTTACATGTTTTAATGAATTGTGATCTTTGATACTTGATTTTGACCAAAAAGTCAATGTTTGACTTTTCAGTGTACAATTGACTTTTCATTAGTTGACTAAAATTCAATTGTCAACCAATTGATCTTGAGAGATGTTTTGAGTCATTCCATTAGGTCAAAATGAAGCATTTGAATCCTTGAGATCATAACATAAACCAATCAATCATTTGCTAGGTCAAAAATCAGAAATTGCTCCTTCTCATTCAAAACCCTAATTTTGACCATTTTTCCCTTTTGCTGATCTGATCAATTTTGTTTTTGGAATTATGGTCCAAACTTGATCAAATGACATATATGAGTTCATGATGTTGATATGGACCAAAAATTATGAAGTTTGACTGTAAATTGGCCACAGTTGACATTTTCCCCAATACAACTGATTTTAGGTCAACTGATCAATTGACTGAACAAAAATGTGATCCAAGACTTGAAACTTGACATGAGCAATCTTGAGGGTCCAAAATGATCCATGAAAGTCATATGAGGCATTAAAAGTCCATTTGTCCTTGTGCAATCTCAAACCCTAATTTTCAGTCATCAGTGCTAGAGGAGGTGTCTTGAGCTGATCAACCCTTATACGGTCTTGAACCAAAGGAGATCTTGTGAGAGATTACTTGAGAAATGAGAGGAAAAATTTTGGGGTACAACACAGACCAACATGTTCTGATACTCCCCTTGCTCATTTAAAATTGGAGCCCCCTCCTTGTTATACGTCGGGGCGATCCAGAAGACATTCAGCATAGCCCTGTCCAAGACAAGCTGAACGAGCATGAATTTATCATTGAAAGATTGGACAGACTCCAAATAAGCTTAGCAGCTTCCCATTGGCTTGCTTCAAAGAGCTCATCCCAACTTGTCGTCAACCTTGCTCCTCTAAAGGTGAAAGTAGTAGAAGAACAAAGGGATAGTGGCCCATATCCTCAAGTAGTCACACACGATCTCGAACTCCCGTATGAAAGCGGTCCCGTTCAGGTTCAGCTGAGAGGGGCCAGTCGGAGATGCCTGAAAACGGCCACCTAGAAATCTGAAAAAGGAAAACAGAGGCCTATCTCCCGAAACACTATATGATACATCGGGATCCGCCTTTTGTCATATTACAAGTAGATGTGACCGCTCTCTCTGGGGACCCACACCGACCAATCTTCTGTGTCATCGTCACTAGTCGAGTACGAAGATACGTCAGTAAAAACATTGTCTCGATGCTCGATAAAATAGTACCCATGATCCCAAGGATCCTCATGACCCATGTCCTTGGGTCTTCATCTTCGTTAGGCACAAACAGGCCACACTGATCAGCGGGGGCCATCTTCACATCCTCTCTCCCTACTTGTTGATTGGACTGGTTCGCCTCGTCCCTTAATATCTCCAAGATGCTCGACGTGCTATGATTCTCGTCCATAGAACTTTGAGAAGACCCAACAGGTTCCTCTAAGACGTCGCCTCTGACTTTATCGACCATAATACCTGAGAAGCAGAGGATAGAGGTGAGGTCGACATCAATGTAAAAACCACCCTTCCACCACTAATCAAGTGAAAGGGCGGTGATAAACAAGGACCATGTTCTCGACTAGAACACTCACTAAGGCATCTAAACGAACAACCACTTCCCCAACTAGGCAAACTCTAGTAAGCAAAATGGCCTAAATCCTAAAGGACCATCTACGGTACGTTGTGAAAAAATCCAGGGAGGATCCACGGCAACTCTGGCTATTCTAAACAATAGAACCACCATCTACCACCAACACTCCCCAAGAACACCCTAACAAACAGGATCCCAAGCCTAACCGCATGCATTTTTAAGAAGAAAATCGTGAAATTCTAGGCTACAACAGCTAAATAACAACGAAAATCTGGAATCTTACCAATTAAAGAAGGAAGGAAGTTGAAAGGAACGGTGACGAACAATTGATCTTCAGGAAACAGCGGCGGTCGACAGGCGAGCAATAACGAGCAATGCAAGAGAAGAACAAAAAATGCAGAATTCCCTACTCCTCTCGTATTTATAGCTAAACTCGCTCACGCGTTAGAGACACACGCCTAGGGAATCGTAGGATCGTCATCATTGCACCCTAGCCCCTAGGCCATCCTTGCGCCACTGCGTCAGCATACTACCTCTTCAATTTTCGAAGCTCAAACGACCAACTAATCATCTCCCAATGGGAAAGGAACAACAGGCTATGCTTACGCTCCCCGTAAAAAGAACCCCATTCCACTAGCAGATGTTAAAGTCATCACTCTTGTGCCCAAAAGCAACGACTTGGGGGGCTATTATTCTGGAATGTCCTAACGACCAGAGTGGGTCTAGTCTGGACTCCTTTTTCGGCACGGTCTGGGATCCCCCGCCCTCTGTCGGCCACCATTGATCGTTGCCCTCCTGGACCAGTACTGACCTATGAAAAATGAAGGGCGCCTCTCAGTCTTCCTGACTTCAAGAAGGCCAGACAACCAGAAACCGATCAGATCGCTGCCCGTAAGCTACCTCCTTCTCGGAACTAACGGCTACTTGCGGGCACACCTACCCGATTTGAATAAGTCCTGGCAGTTACCTATTTTTATGGACCCACATATCTAGGCCCAAAAATAGGGACCAATGGCCAAACGCCAGGGGCACGATATAAACCCTCAATCATGTGAGGGCCAGGGATCGAATATTGACTATTCATCATTAAAACCATTATATTTTGCTTGTATCTCTTTTTGCTCCCACACGTACTTTATTGTCGGAGTGCCTTGCAGGTACGACCACCTTTTTTCTCCTCGACTTTCCAACCCGTCTGAAGATCATCATCCAGCCACCTTGCAGGTTTTGATCAACTGGTAAGATAAAAAAGATATAATTATTCGCTTACCCATTTGGTATGCACCGCATAGATGATCTTTTGAAAACCTAATTTTTGGTAGAATGATAACTAGATCCTTTGAGACCACTTTTTTTAGTAAATCAAAGTTGAAGTGAGCTAAGCGTTTATGCCATGACCAAGAGTCTTCATTCATGGTTACTAAACACTTAGTGCTAGTCAATGATACATCATCCAAGTTAAGCATATATATATATATATATATATATATATATATATATATATATATATATATATATATATATATATATATATATATATATATATATATATATATATATATATATATATATATATATGTGTGTGTGTGTGTGTGTGTGTGTGTGTGCACGTGCGTGCGTGCGTGCGTGCGTGTGTGTGCGCGCGCGCGCGCGCGTGCGTGTGTGTGTGTGTGAGAATTATTAACCCTTAAGCCCTTAAACAAATAATCTTTGTATTCATTATGTTCAATTATGCAATATTCATTTGTAAAAGTTACTTTGTATCCTTTTTTGCATAGTTGACTAATGCTAAGTAGATTATGTTTAAGACCTCCAATAAGTATAACATCATCGATAGTAGTAGAAGAGGGATTACCTACACTACCTTTTCCAAGTATAGCACCATTGTTGTTGTCTCCATAGGTTAGAAACCCCTTCTTCTTTTCCACAAAGTCAATGAATAAGGAGATGTCATACGTCATATGCCTTGAACATCCACTATCAAAAAACCACATTATTTATGTGGAGTCAAGACATTCAACCTACAATATCAAACAAGAGTGGTTAGTACCAAATTTTCATTGGGTCCTTGAGAGTAAGTGGAAACAAAGTTGCATTTAAGAAACCATTGAAAAACACCTTTAGGAACAAGAAATATCCTAAATTTACATTTTGAAATGGAGTGACCTTTCTTGCAACAATAGAGACAAGTCAAATGATGGTGAGATGGACTTTTTCTATTAGATACCTTTTAGACAAAACTATACTTTTTGTATGGAGGACTTAAAGAATTTTTTAATTTAATAAGATCAATAGCAAAAGTAATCTTTGGTTCTAAAGCCTTTTTCAATTTGGTTTTTAGAGAGATTACCTCTTTTTGTCAAATATGACAAGCTTTACAACCAAACCAAGAAGGCTCATCATCATCATTTTATATTTTGCAAACATGGATTGCTTAAGAGCTTCCATTTGTTTTCCAGATTCTAAAACTTTAGCTTCAAGGTAGGAAAAAATTCTTTTATTTGAAGCTATCCTATTAGAAGCATCTATGGCTTCACCATGTAGATTTTCAAAAGCAACTTGCAATTTGGAATAAGACGTATTATCAAAAGATTCATATTTAGGGTGACTTACCTTCTTTTTCTTTTGATGAGCCATGAGACAAAGGTTTGTCATCCTACCAACATTACTTGAGCTTTTTCTTTTAGGTTTGCTAGACTTCTTCTTCTTGTAATGAACCGAGAGACAAAAATTTGTCAATTCATCAAGATCACTTAAGTAATCATCACTTGAGGATTAAACATCACTTTCCCAAGCAATGTAAGCTCTTCTAGGCTTGCTAGACTTCTTGTTGTGACATTTCTCCTTATCTTTCTTAATGAATGGACAATCCAGTTTGTAGTGACCGACCTTTTCACAATTATAGCATGAACTCCTTGATTTTTCTTTCTTATTCTCATCTTTCCTTGAGAAATTTGATTGCCTTCTATAATTTATGAGACCTTTGTCGGAGTGTTTCACTCCATTCTTCTTGATATACCTATTTGTCATATCCCAAATTTGTCTGTCCCATTTTTAAAACATTCAAATTATTTTTAACACTTGGTTTCATAATTTTTTTTGATTTTATTAACATTTAGTTTTAACAGTAATTTATTTTGCTTATTTAAAATATATAATAATTTACTTTAAATTATTTGTATTTTAAAAATAGCAAAATATGTCCACACCCTTCATATGCTTCAATGTGCCTTTTTATCTTGAATGGAATGGTATAACACAATTGATAAGGAAGCGGAGCTAGCAAGCATAAGGTCATGGGTTCGAATCTCACTTCGTGCACTTTGAATTTTTTTTTCTGTTTATTTGTTACTAACTTTATTTTCATTTTTAATTATTTTCAAAATCACAAAATTGTAATTTTTATTATTTTAATTTCAATTTTCGTAAGGCGTTTTAAAAATAATTATTTATTTGATTTTATGCATTTTTTATCAAAAAAGAGTGCAAAAATTATAATGAATATAAAAAAAAATATTTCCTTTTCTGGTTAACTGTTTCTCATTGGTCCATTAGTCAGCTTGCTGACCAAGATAGAGTCAATAAATTTAGGCTTTTTATCTTGGGTAATTTCCTTTTTAGTATTTTTAAACTAATTTCTAATTCTATAAATAGGTCTCTCTTTACCCTAATTTTTCATCAACAATTCTCTATCTCTCTCACAAATATTTTTCTACGCAACATTTTTGTTTATTTTTGGGTTTTATCTTTAACCGACACTTAGCCATGTTTTTGTCTTAAACAAACAATTACAAACAATTAATCATCCATGAAAACCTATAAATTTCACACCTATAATTTTTACAATCATCCACTAGGATTTTGTCTTGAACAGAACACCTAAAATTTTTCACAAAAATTTTTCCAACACATATTCAAGTGCTCACACTTTATTAATGTTTCACAATTTCTAAGTTTTTTTACATAGCCTTACTAACCATTATTATCACTAACCTTTGTGAAATTCGTATGAATTTTCAATAATAAACATAAACCAGTTTAAACCAAAACTCAATGATTACCGATCTTACCGGTTGATCAGAACCTGCAAGGTGGCTGAACGATGATCTTCAGATGGACTGGAAAGTCGAGGAGGAGAAAGGGGGGGTGTACCTGCAAGACACTCTGATGATCAAGTAAGTGCAGGAAAAAAGAGATATGAGTAAAGTATTAGGATTTTAGTGATGAATAGTCAATATTCGATACCTAGCCCTCACATGAGTGAGGGCTTATATAGTACCCCTGACGTATTTTTGGGCCTAGATATGCGGGTCCGTAAAAATAGATAATTGTCGAGACTTGATCAAACCAGGCAGGTGTGTCCAATAACTAGCCGTTAGTTGCAAGGATGAGGCAGGTTACGAGCAACAATCTGGTCGGTTCCTGGTTGTCTGGCTGACTTGAGGTCGGGCAGACTGAGAGGTGTCCGTCGATTATCATAGGTCAATACTGGTCCAGGAGGGAAAACGATCGATGATTCCCAACAAAGACCGGGGGAGACCGGGCCATGGTTGCACGGACCTTGTCGAAGGAGGTGGTCAAACTGGACCCACTCTAGCCATTGGATCAGTCCAGAACAATTACATTCGCATAAAGAAATAGAGGCATGAAGAAGTAAGTTCAAATCAGAAAACTCTGTCCTTGTCTTTTCTTGTTTATTGTGCAGGTCGTGATGAAGAAGAAAACTAAGCCAAAGAAAGAGGTTATTGGAGACTTTCATCAAACATGTAATGGGTGGAGCAAAGAGTTTCCAATCACGTTGAAACCTCAACCTACAAAAATTGACAACAGTTTCAAAACTTCTATGCAAACCAAAACACAAACAGGAGAAGAAGCAGTCCTTCGTCTTCATGCAAAATCAACGACGACGTCCCACAAATCACGGCCAGCATCTTCGATCTCTTCCCTCTTGTAGCAACACCGTTGCAGCCCTCTCGTCACAACCGCGGACAAACCCCCAATGTTGCACATCCACACATCAGTCACGAGCATATCTGTTGGTCACCATAGGAGGGAATCTCCAAACTGCATGGACGTCGGGAGAATCCCACCGTGACCAGTGTATCACCGATTCAAGACGCAGTTGGCCACGCGAACATCTTCTGCCACCCCTAATACTGGCGACACAGCTACCATCACCACAGAAGGTCGTTGTCGACAGCTATCGTGTCATCGCAACCATATAGGGTTCATTTTCATTCATAAGTTTCTCTGTTTATTTTCTTTGTTTTTCTGGATTTTTTTAATGATTTTTTGTTATTATTTCATTGAACGGAGAAGAAAGAAATGTGAAATAGTAAGAGAAGAAGAAGAAACAACTTGTGTGTTTGTGTTTTGTTTCCACAACTGATGTGTGTTATTTTGGTATTTTCTTTCTTTTATTTTTTATTTTATCTTTTCTCCATGACAATTACAAGTGTCGAGCCACTATTGGCTTTTGTTTTTGAGTGAAGAAAATTAGGGAAAGCAACGCCTCCCCTTTGGCTGTAACACGTTCTTCTTTTTATTTTCTTTTTTTTTTTACATATTATTTTTAGGATTAATTGTTAGGGTTATTTTCAAATGGGCTTGGGTCCATGTTTGCCCTTCTCATTGTTAGCTATCTCACACTCCCTAGTTTACCATTGACACCCTACTTACCTCTTAATTTGGTAAACAATGCTGGTCATTTAACAAAAGTTTACTGGCGAGATCGATCAGGGAATCTCAGTACAGTGCTTCAGTTTTCGTGTATTTTCACAAAGTGTGTTCAAAAGGATTTGTTCGACTGGTGCCAAACGAGTTGATAAGCAATAAAACAAGACTCATAAAATAAAACAAAAAGCGTTTTAAACTGTAAACATAAATGACATAACATCAAAATAGTTGAAAATAAGTTGATTCAAACATACATTTCCCTAGCTTGACTCATTTCGGTACTCTGAGTGACTAGCGTATAGGAATGTGAAAGTTTAAACCTCTAACACTATGCATTAAATGCTTTATTTATAATACACAAAAATAACTACTCCCTAGCAAACTTCTCCTCTTTGTACGCCATGTGTACCTTGTAACTCCTCTCCATGATCCCACGTTCTTCATGTTTCCCTCCAAAATAATTCGCTTGCTTGATGGATATTTTGGGCCTTTTGACATTTCTGGGCCCAATGACTTATGAGGTCTTTCCTTACCGACTACTTCTATTTTCAGGCCCAATCATATGTTTATAAAATCTCTCTAGATCGATTGCATCAGTAGTCAAATACTTGTAAACCTTCCCTGGGTCCTAGGTCGACCACATCAGTAGTCGAATCACATAAATCATATTTTTTTTCAAAGAACCTTTTTTATCCTTTTCTTTTGGTTGGACTTTGGTCCTCGTCAAAAATCCCAGCCAAAACACCTCTAGCTTTCTTAATTTAATTTCTTTTCTTATTATTAATCTTGATATTTATTTGTTCAAATTAGTTTTTATTTAAATTAGTCTAGTAATTTATTTAACCAATAGTATAATTAGCTTACACAAAGACAAGTATAATAATGGTTTAATTTTTTTTTAGGATAATTAAACTTATACATAATTCTAAACTTTTCACAATCAAATTAATTTTAATATTTTTTACAAATAATAGAATTTTACATCCTCGAATAATCGATTGGTTGACTTAACGCCATACCGATTAATTATTCAAATTAAAATGATTAAAATTCATGCGAAATTTGGTTTATGCTTAGAGCAATAATCAAACGCTATCACTCAAAGTGATAAATGAAAAAAGTCAAATTTCTTTGCCTCCAGCGAATTAATTCTGATAAAGATCAAGATTCATTATCAAGACTCAATCAAATCAATTACTTCGTCTAGAGCGACTTAATTCTTACAAAAACCCGACCTTCTTCGACGATTCAAAATTAATCTAAAACAGCTAACCAACAAACAAATCATTTTTTTACTAACATAATAAAAGCCTCAAGAACATTTCAAAAAAGGATTAAATAGCATTGCCTTAAAACTTAACGGCAAATTGCATCTACGATCACTCATTTTTCAAATTCAGACAAAGTTCAAGGATACTTCGAAAACAATTCTACGCAATCCTATAAGAAACACCAACCAAACACTACGAACTACGAAACTGGACTCTGATTCTTCACAAGGAGATATATAGGCACGCGGTTAAAATCAAAGCAAGTCCCGCTACTAAAAAAATAAAATTATTTTCTCAACCTATAGAAATACTAACTACCAAATACATATTTTATCCTTAAACCTAAAAGTGGAGTCCCTTGAGAACAAGAGAGATGAAGGATGCCTAACACCTTCTCTTCGTCTAACCAACTCGTGAATCTAGAATATCTAACAATTAGATTATCCATTATTATCCCATCCTTAGGATAAAAACTAATGGTGGCGACTCTCTATTTTTTTCCGGTTATGACACTATTATATTTCTTACAAAAAACCCACATCTTCTTTATTCGAACAATCATCATCAATCAATTCACTATTATCTTGCTCTTTAGTTGAGGACTTCTAGCTAGACATCACAAGATAATTGACTTCTTATCTATCTTTTTTTGTTGTTCTTTTCTTTCTTAACATTTTCTCATGCTTCTCTAAGCAAATGAGCTCTTGCTCATATTCTTCAAGCGAACCAAACAAAATAGTAGTGTCTAATGTCAATGGATCATTAGATTCCTTGATTGCGGTAACCTTTGGTTGCCATTCCATAATAAGACATCTCAACACTTTTTTAGTAGAAATTTACTTGAAAATTGGCTTACCTAGTGCATTCAAGCGGATTACAAGATGAGAGAATCTATTTTGTATATCAACAATGGTTTCACCATGTTTCATATGAAAGAGTACAAACTCTTGATTTAAAGTATTGATCTTGGCTTGTTTGACTTCATTGGATCCCTCATAGGCAACTTATAATGTGTCCCATGTAGCTTTAGGAGTTGTACAATCAGAAACACGATAATATTCATCAACACCTAAAGAGGATACGATAATATCCATTGCTTTCCAATCATACGACCATAATTTCTCATCATTTGCGCTCCATTGTGCTTTTGATTTAGGTATAGTGGCATCATCCACATTGGTTTTGGTAATTTTAAAAGGACCATCTTAGACGGCTCTCCACACTTTCCTTTATACGAAATTAAGATGTATACGCATTCAATATTTCCAATAACCATAGTTTTCACCATTAAAAATAGGCGTTCTATTATACGCCCCTTTTGGTTCGGAATCCATTATCTAAAAAGTAATTTCAAAGCACAAGATAAATCAGTTCTCTTGATACCACTAGTTAGATGATAGACTATGATCTAGAAGAAGGGTTGAATAGATTGCAAGTGAAATTTTCAACTTAAAATTATGTTTTAAAAAGTTTTAACTATGGCACACAGAAACAAATCGAATCGACAATCGTCTATCTGAACCATTATCAAAAAGATTGAATATGTGTTAAGCCTATAGAACTAGTTTACTTATGATGAGAAAAACAATCTATATATTTTCCGTAAACCAACTTTGAACAAACCACACTATAGAAATCAATTTCTAATGAAACAATTGACAAAAATTAACAAAGGAAATTTGTCGAGCACTTGGAGTGCAATCGATACAAACCGGATTTTTCTATAATTTTGTTTATGTTAGAAACCAATTACAATCACAAATATTTTAATCAAATCAACAAAAAAATTATGGTATTTACCTAAAATATTTTCTCGATGTATCAATTACACAATCGAAGTTTTTACAATTTGAAAAAAAAACATAAACTATAGAGTAAGAGAGAAAGAGAGAGACACAAGGATTTGTTTAGGCAGTTCCCCAATCGGCCTTGCTATGGATACTTCTTCCCCCAATTCTATTAGGAATTGAGATAATGAAAATTAACCTTTGCAAAATATTAATACAATAACACAAGTAGCAATCCAACAAGCAAACCCCTAAGTATGTTGTTTATCATATCTTCTTCTCTTTCCTTAATCTTGAGCTTGATCAATTGAACTCGATACTTTCAATTTAATCCTCCGTCTCATGCTACTCCTTTGCAACTCCGTTCTTCAAAGACTTCACTCGGCTGAATCCAAATTGTGAATGTATCGTGACCCCAAGATTTACCAATTTGATCCTTCATCTTGCGCTACTCCTTTGACTAAACACACCATTCTTCGAAGCTTTCACTCGGATGAATAAAAATTGCATAATCTTGAAGGAAAAGTCTATCTTGGTTTTCTTATTTGAAACCCCTAAAGAATTCTCAACCCATTCAATTACAATGAACATTAATTGGACATTATAAAGCTATCTCTAGATGGCACCCAAACAAAGAATGATTATGTGTAATTTGTTTGTGTGTATGCATAGAGAGAGAATGAAGATGATGAGAAAATGCTTTGTGTGATCGGTGGATCTGGAACTGACTGTTTAACGCTGGTTCGCGAAATGTCGCGGAAGCAAGAGTCGCCACCGTCTTTTATTTTCTCCAAATGGAAAGGACAAAAGCACAGAAAAATTCCTTATAGAGATTGCTCTCGGTTCGGGAGGTAGGTTATAGAAAGGGAAGGTGTTAGCACCCTTTCTATCCATGGTTATCCATGGGCTCTTAGATACTTGCTCATTTGTGTTTTCAAAAATGGTTTGTTCGCTTTTCAACTATGGGTTTTAAAAAGTTTCTTTGAAAATTCCAGTTCGACTCTTGTATCGGTCCTCAAGAGTGTTTGAAAAATTGCTTTCGAAAGCTTTTTGAAAATGTGTTGGTGTGAAAAGTATTTTTTTGATTTGTTTTGAAGTTAGAGCAAGTATCTAGAGTCGTCTACCTACCCTAAGGAATTCGTCTGTGTAAATATCCTTTAAAGTAGTGCCATCCCACCATTGAGAGGTAGGTAGCACCACCGTTGGAGGTGTTCGGGTCAATTCGAGGTTCGGGACATGGTGATCACCGGAGCAATGGGAAGATACCTTAGAAGCTACCCTCATGCCAGGTTCCCGGATCATGAGGACTTACTAAGACATCCTCTACTCGACGATCACCTTTCGAAGGCAAGGCAACCGTGAGGCGTACCCTAGGGGTGGTGTGTGATTTGTGTGTCGTTTCATTTATTTTTGTCTTGTCATGTCATGGGTGATCTACGCGTTTTTATTTAAGGGCCATTCATTCTTGCATGCTTTGTTTAACAGTTAAAAGTTGCGAGGAAAAGTAAATCTAAAGCTATTACAAATGGCGCGGGTCCACATCGCCAAAATTAACCAGGACCCAATTTGACAGAAAATAAATAAAGTAAAAGTGCGAGAAGTAATTTACATGGCTTCGGGAGAGGTACATAATTATTTAAACGGAAAAGAAAATAAATATGCGAAATTAAATCGAAACGAGGGCGTTGGACCCTTTTGCAAAATATTAAAATTACATGAATTAATTAATTAAGAAAAGAAATTGTTTTTTTGTTTTTTGGTATTTTTATGTATTTTAAGATTTAATAGAAAAAAGAAAGAATTAATTAAAATTAACTACTAACCCTAATTCTATTTTATTTTAATTTATTAAGAAAACATTAGAATTAAACCTAAATTAAACCTAATTTTTATAGGCAATTTTAATTATGAAAATAAATAAAGTAAATAATATTATTGTGAAAAAGAAAAATTAAAAGGAATAAAACATTAATTAAATCTAGTTCTATATTATTATTTTTTTTAGATTTTTGTTATGAAAGGAATTAAAATTAAAACCCTAATTTAAACTAATTATTTTACATGCATTTATTTACAAGAAATATTAAAATAAAAATATTTATTATATTTTTTTATCTTTTCTGATTTTTATGCTTTTTTTATATTTTGAAGAAATAATTAATTAAATCAAAACAATAAAGAAAATAAAATAATAATTGAAAATAAAACATAAGAAAAATATAGAGAATTGCAAACCAGGGGGGGTAGTAGTCCCCAAATAGGAGGTATTTTCTTGATGATTCAGGCCCATTAATCTGGGTCCATTTGACTTTTTCCAATTAGCGTGCTGGCGTGTTGACTAGAGCCTACCATGATCTCCAAAGCTGGGCCCTTGGATGGATGAAAGTGGACGCGTGGATGGCTGGATAGAGGGTTGTATGGTGGTCCTCATCGTTGAAGCTGCATAGGAACGTTATATGAAGAAAAATATGAAAGAGAGTGAGGACCTGGGTCTCGAACCCAGGTCATGAGGATTGCCAATACATACACTTGCCACTGGACCACTACTACGCGTTTGTTAAATAAATAAACAACAATTAATAAAAAGGAAAACGTGGGTTAGCATTTTTTTCCGCGCCAGAATTCAAATAGACCAGTCAGCCTTCGCCACATAAGCGTCTTCTTCGCTGGTTTTATTTTCCTGAAAATATAAAGAAATAAGCAACGGTTTTGTTATCGTTCTCCTAGGCCAGTTTAGAGAAAATAACGATTAGGCCTAGGACACTCATAAATTAGGCGCGATAGTTCCATCATCTTCGTCCATATGCGCTAAGTTGAACGGTAGTGGTCTTGAGGGCTAATTTTTCTTTAAATAAAAACCCCTAATTTTGAGGTCCTGCAAACCCTAGAACACAAACATGGCATAATCGCGTACACAACATAAAAATGCAATTAATCATATTGGTTAGCTTCAGAATTTCATAAGGAACATGAATCAATAAATAAAAGCTACAAAGGATGCGTGAATCATGATGCACGATTATGAGTTTTTCATGAAATATCTTGAATGCTGTATACCAATTCCTTGCGTTTTGATGGTTGTTTTTGATTGGAATGTGTTCAGTAATCTCCCAGGAAGCTATTGGAATAGAAATTCTGCCTTGAATCGCCCTGGAAGTGAACTTTCAGTTTTGAGTTTTTGGAGAAAAATTTCAAGTTTGATTATGGCCTTCTTGCGCAGCTTAGTGTGTATTTGCATTAGGGTTGTGATCCTGGCATATGTAGTAGTGAATTAGGTCAAGAAAAATCAATCAAATCCATTGCATTCATTGATTTTGGAAATTTGATTTTCTAAGATTTTTTCATATCTTTTTCCATGTGTTTTTGGTTCAAATCATCTCCAATCTCTCCAAATCTTTCCTTATTTGCATATGCACGAAATCTTGAGGCCAAAACATGTACAAAAAGATTTGTTAGGTTAAGTTAAATATTTTTCACATATTTAATTGATTTAAGTGAATTATTATAAATAAAAATTCAAATAAATAAATAAAAAATGAGAAAATACTTCCCTTTGGGCCAAGTGGTCGTGCATATGTCATGGATGATGAATCATGGAAGAAAAATGGGCCCATTAGCAATTTTAGGTCATTTGAAGTAATGTTGACTTTTCAAAATATCCAAAAATTTCCCAACTTCCACAAGGCATAACTTGCTCGATTTTTAAGCTTTTATCATGTGCTTGGACATTTTGGAAAGGTATTTGAGTCCTCTAACCAATGCCTTTGGTCCCATGTCAGTTTGAATTACCAATCTCAAGTTATGGCCTTTGACTTAAAGTCCCTTTTTGTTGACTTTTGAAAATGACCTATAATGTTGAAATTGATAACTTTTTGTGAGAGCATTTCTTGGACTTGAAGTATGAAGATGAGTTGTAGGAAATGTCTTTCTCTTCAAAATGAGCTTTGGATGGAATTTTTCTGATAATCCATGTGAAAGTTATGCCCTGGTCAATTTCAGTTGACTTTTTCAGCTGTCCAAATAAGGAAACTTTTGCATCTTGATGATTTTTGAGCCAAACTTTGAGAATCCTGATCAAGCATTGATCAAATGATGTTTGTGGCTTCAAAATGATATATTGACCAAAAATTTGAACTTTTGACTGTCAAATGACCATTTTGCCCCCACAGTTGACTGTAGTGCAATTAGGGTTTTTGACTGTGCAATTTTGAGCTGAATGCTTTGAAACTTGATATGAGGATGCTTGACCATATTTGTAGGCATATGAGACTTGATTGGACCTTTGAAAACTTCATTTTCTTGATCAGAACACAAACCCTAATTTTGACTGTATAGGAGACCTTTGCACTGTGCAACCCTTGGGGAATTTTGAAGCATGACTTGGCAATTTCTTGAAGAATATGGGAGGGCAAATTTTGGGGTACAACAGTTGCCCCTGTTCAATCTTCTTAGACCTGAGGATGCAGATTGGCTGACGTTCCTTTCGTAATCCGAAGGTGGAAGATGATTGAACACTAGAGTGCCCAGAAATTTGCGCTCACATAGTAGCGGTGATGATGGAATGGGCTTACAGATGCCATTTGGGGATTGATGAATAGGGTGATGGGATTATAGATGCCATCTGGATGTTGATCGCATAAGAAATTCCTTAGCGAGAACCTGCATATCTGCAAAAGAAAAATGAGTACCTGACACGTTGCAGGAGTTGGTTTTCAGATGCTTGGTATAGATGTGTACTGACTGGTTACAGGAGCTGAGTCTGGAGCTTCACAAGATGATGAATGAACCAGGGATGGTTACTACCTTAGCATGAATGGTAAGAGAACCTTGGGCGACTTTAACTTCAACAACGCTCGTTGAGATAATCTTAGTGGGAATTACCGTCTTCGCAGTATCGGGAAGAGAACCATAGACAATTATAATCTGAAAGGAATTATCACCTCACTCACCGTCGGAGAGGGAACCATCTGAAAAGGAATTATCACCTCACTCACCGTCGGAGAGGGAACCATAGGAGACTATCACCTCCCTCACCGTCGGAGAGGGAAACATCTGAAAAGGACTTATCACCTCACTCACCGTCGGAGAGGGAACCATAGGGGACTATCACCTCACTCACCGTCGGAGAGGGAAACATCTGAAAAGGACTTACCACCTCACTCACCGTCGGAGAGGGAACCATAGGAGACTATCACCTCACTCACCGTCGGAGAGGGAAACATCTGAAAAGGACTTACCACCTCACTCACCGTCGGAGAGGGAACCATAGGAGACTATCACCTCACTCACCGTCGGAGAGGGAAACATCTGAAAAGGACTTACCACCTCACTCACCGTCAGAGAGGGAACCATAGGAGACTATCACCTCACTCACCGTCGGAGAGGGAAACATCTGAAAAGGACTTACCACCTCACTCACCGTCGGAGAGGGAACCATAGGAGACTATCACCTCACTCACCGTCGGAGAGGGAAACATCTGAAAAGGACTTACCACCTCACTCACCGTCGGAGAGGGAACCATCTGGGACTATCACCTCACTCACCGTCGGAGAGGGAAACATCTGAAAAGGACTTACCACCTCACTCACCATCGGAGAGGGAACCATAGGAGACTGTCACCTCACTCACCGTCGGAGAGGGAAACATCTAAAAAGGACTTATCACCTCACTCACCGTCGGAGAGGGAACCATCTGGGATAACTTCTACTGAGTCTTCATCAGAAAAATCTGTTGGGAGTCGATTTAGCTGGACCAGAGAAGGCCTGGGACTGGGTAAGAAATCTTCGAAGTCGATTAACTGAACCGGTCTAGGTCTTGAAATATGATTGAGAATTTCAACTGCATCCTTCCTGAAAGGTAAAGGTCAGTCATATGCAATGCATGATATGGATCAATCAATGATGTTCTCAACATAAGTGAGATTTGTATGATATAATGCGTCTATGCATGCTATAATGATGTATGTGATGTTTTATGAATGTATGTTTTCGTCTAGGAAAATAAATCCTTGACGGGTGCCGGGAAGTCATATCCTGGGCTGATGTTGAAGAATAGATTTTACTTCCGCTGGGGATGATAACTGCAAGAATACCGGTAGGAGAAGATGACTCCGTTGCGGAATAAACTTGGCAAATTGAAGATTCTGCGGGGAGAAAAGATACTCTAGCGACCATGCTGGGAAGCAATACTCTGTGGGAGGAGGGACTTTGCTGAGTGTTGATAATAATTTGCTGGGGATACCCTTATTGTTGGGAGTGTTGATGGACTTCGCTGAGGTAAGAAGACTTCGTCGAGGACGCTCTTTCCGTGGCTTTTGGCTGAGGATAACCCAGTTATATCCTGTTAAGGAAATAACTCTTTGAATAAAGCCGAGAGACGCGTTCGTGCTCTGCGAAGGATAAGCTTCCAGAATCTACTGGGGGTAAGCTTACTGCTTGGGGGAGATGGATTCCACTTTCCTGGGGAAACTGGATTGGACTCTCCTGGGGAGATTTTGAACTGTAATTTTGTAAGTTGAAAGAGGGAACATATGTAGGGTTGCCTGCTGATGCGCTCGTGTAAAACCGCATCTGAAATGTAGAAGGAATCTGTGTAGGATTACTTTGATGAGTTCGTGTAAAACTTCGTTTTTGAAAAGGGAGAACCTGCGTAGGGTTTCTGGGTGACGAGTCCATGTAAAACTGCATCTTGAAGAGAGGGAACCGGTGTATGGTTGCTTGATATCGAGTTCGTGTAAAACTACGTCCGGAGAAGGAGAACCTGTGTAGGGTTGCCTGGTGAGGTAAGTTCGTGTAAAACTTCTTGATGAACCGGGGTGAGGTTATCTTGAGCTAAATCCATGTAAGACTTCTGGGGGGAACCGGGGTTAGGTTACGGCAGGATAAGTTTGTGTAAAACTTCTTGATGAACCGGGGTTAGGTCATCTTGAGATAGGTCCATGTGAGACTTTTGGAGGAACCGGGGTTAGGTTACTTGGATAAGTTCGTGTAAAAACTTCTTGATGAACCGGGGTTAGGTCATCTTGAGATAGGTCCATGTGAGACTTCTGGAGGAACCGGGGTTAGGTTACTTGGATAAGTTCGTGTAAAAACTTCTTGATGAACCGGGGTTAGGTCATCTTGAGATAGGTCCATGTGAGACTTCTGGAGGAACCGGGGTTAGGTTACTTGGATAAGTTCGTGTAAAAACTTCTTGATGAACCGGGGTTAGGTCATCTTGAGATAGGTCCATGTAAGACTTCTGGAGGAACCGGGGTTAGGTTACTTGGATAAGTTCGTGTAAAAACTTCTTGATGAACCGGGGTTAGGTCATCTTGAGATAGGTCCATGTAAGACTTCTGGAGGAACCGGGGTTAGGTTACTTGGATAAGTTCGTGTAAAAACTTCTTCTGAAAATTGAGAAGGAACCGGTGTAGGGTTGCATGATTTTGATTAAGTGGATGATTGTCCTGTTTGGTTTCGGATGTTACCCCACGATCTGGAATTGGTAAAGGTAGATGGTAATCATCCTTAAGTTGATATTTCCTTTATACTTTGGTTGACAGAGAAATTAGATCGCCTGGATAACTCATTATTGCCCCTGCTTCGGAGGTGGGGGAAGAGGATACCTGTGTGGGGGATTGACAAATCTTCGGGTAGACAAGTGATGAGATACCGGAACATAGTCGTACGCTTTGATCCCTAACTTTTGCCTGGACCGCCCTTTCGGGTTTTCAGTCCACCGGGATACCCATTTTTGCCCAAGCCGCCTTTTCAGGTTTTCGACTTGCCGGGTGTACATATTTTCCATTTTCATCCCTTATTTTTTGCCCGAACCCTTTTGGTTCGACGGGAAGCCCTTATTTTTGCCTAGGCGCGTCAACCTAGCGGATCTTTGATTATGCGTAGTATTTTTCCGACTATGTCCATGCTCTCAGGATGTAGGGAGTTGCCCCTGCTGGAAGTATTTTGTCATGCCACCAGAAGATATTTGATCAGGCAAGATTCGTTGCTGGAGTGCCCCAAGTGACTCAGGTGGAGATTTGCCCCAGGCTATTTGGCCTTTGAGAGATTCTCCGAATCTTGATTGGATTGCCCCAGATAATGGACCATGGTCATGTCATGCCCCTTGATTGGAGGTACTTCTGTTCATTAGGCATTCGTCGTGCGAACTTCTGCTGTTCAAACAAAAAGTCATATGCAAACAATGTTATATCAAAAATGCAAAGCTTATGTCTGTCTTGAAGATTTTGAAAATGCAGTTTTTTTCATAAAACAAGTGAATGTTTGTAAAACGTGATGTCAACTCCTTATTTACCGTAGGCCTTAAGGAGTCAGGATACCTTTCGTAACAGTATGCTTTCGAACTAACCCATGCTTCAGCTAGGACTTTTAAGGGTTTTATCGTGGTCTGGTTCACGGTTTAAGAAACAAAGGATAAAGGCTCAAATTATTTGTACCCACCCGCTCTTCGTGATATTCTCCAAACCTAAACTCAGTTGATCATACGTTGGACCTTGTTTGAGTCTTGCTCTGATTTTCCGGTGATGATTCGGACATTGATGATTTATTCTGACTAGGCAGCCATTTTTGCTTTTGTCGAGGGTTTGTGAGACCTCTTTCTTGATTTTTGTTATCCCTTTCTTTTTTGCCTGAACTGTTTCCTTTTTGGAATTACAGTCAGCGGGATGCCCCAGTTTCATAAGTCCCTTTTATAGGTTTTGACTTCTTGGGCTTTTTTATTTTGAGAGATATAATGACTGCCTGTCCTTCTTGGTTATTCGGAACCATCACTGTCTTTCTTTGTTTTGTAAAGACTTTTTTGGTGCCATTCGTCATGCACTTGGATCAACTGAGAGAACTATCCTGCCCCAGGTTATGATTAAGGGTTTTAAATTTCGAAAAGAAAAACTCCTACTTCTTTGGCTTAGAGGGGTTAACGAGGGATTATCTTCCTTATAACTCCAGTGTTTAGGGATCGAAACAATGCCTGTACCTCATCAGCGGGGTCTGTTCAAAAGCATATTGTATATCGTGGTACCGTTTTTGTCATCCTCCCTCAAGAGGCTTAGAACTTTCAATTAAGAGTTGATCATCAGAAAAAATATGAAAATAATTTTAAGCATAGTAAACATAATTAAATCAAGACAGACATGTGTAATGCATTCATGAAATAAAAGAGTTTAACATGACAATTGTTTATCAAGAGAGGAAAAATACAACTTGAATTCAAATGAACAAAAATCTCTCAATCCTAGCCATGTTTCGGCAAGGGAGCAGCGATCACATTGGGAGTCTCGGCAGGCTCGAACTCGATCTCTTTGGCATCGATCCTGTTCTGAATCTTGTACTTCAGTGCCCAACAGTCCTCAGTGTCGTGCCCCGGGCTATCAGAATGATAAGCACACCTCGCTTCTGGATTGTAGCTTGGAGAGGAGGTCTTAGGGTTTGCAGGAGGGTTGATCACTGCAATCAGGTTCATCCTCAACATGTGCTGCAAGGCTTGTGACCATGGCATGTTAATGTTGGTGAATTGTCTTTTAGGCTCATCCGGCCTTCGCTGGTTTCCCTTTTGTGGTTGGCGGCGTGGTGCAGAACCAGAGATCATGATTGCCCCTGCATGTTGGTCACGACGACTCTTTTGGCTGTATGCCGCATTAGATTCTTTCTTTCCCGTGTAAGGCTTTTTGTGAGTATCAGAAGGTGTGGCCTCTTGAATTTTCCCACTCTTGATACCAGCTTCAATTCTTTCGCCAGTCAGGATAAGGTCGGTAAATCCCGCAGATGAATTACCAATGAGATGATTGAAGAATGGCCCGGATAGGGTCCCCAAGAACATGTCTACCAACTCCCGATCAGTCAATGGTGGCTGCACCCTGCCAGCCAGGTCTCTCCACTTCTGAGCGTACTCTTTAAAACCTTCGCTTGCACCTAACGACATACCCTGGAGTTGGGTACGTGTGGGGGCAAGGTCGGCATTATATTGATACTGCTTATAGAAAGCAGTAGACAACTCCTCCCAGTTACGAACTTTGGTCCCATCCAGCTGATAGAACCATTCGAGATGAGTCCCTGAAAGACTCTCCTGGAAGAAGTGGATCCATAAATTCTTATCCGCAGAGTACGGCTGAATTTTCCGAACATAGGACCTTAGATGCAGCTTGGGACAAGACGCCCCGTCATACTTAGAAAAGGATGGTGCTTTGAACTTGTGAGGGATGATCACACCAGTTGACAAACCCAGATCTCCGAAATCCAGCCCAGGTACCTGTTGAACCTCCATAGCCTTCAACCTATCCTCTAGTTGCTTGTATTTATCCTCTGCAGGAGGGTACTGCTCTTCATCAAAATCAGTCTCGTTGTCGGAGACTACCGGACTAGGAACCCTTGCTTCTGCCTGAGGACTACTCTTGCCAACAGAAGAACCAGCCTCTTCCTGCTGCAGAGCATTACCAAACCTTCGGCCCGAGTTGAACAACACAGTCCTTCTTTTCTTCTTCTTCTCCTTCTTCAGGAGCATAGCCTTCAGCTCTTCTTGGCCTTGAGCCAGACCCTTGATTAATTCTTGAAACTGCGCATTCTGCGCCTGAAGAGCCTTGATGGAAGTCTCAGTTGATGAAGAGTCGTGATTTATGATGCTGAAATAAACAGCGAAGAACTGTAAGCAACCTGAAAAGAGGAAAAACCTGCTAATGCACATGATGTATGAAATGCGTATGGATTATGTTTTCAAAGACAATCGGGAATCAACTTTGTAAACAAAAAGGAACACACTTCATTAGATTCAACTTTGAAACTGAAATTATTCAACAGGTTTCCCTTAGGCGTTACATGAAAGGAAATACTGAAAAGGAAATAAAACTGTAAAAGCACATCTGGAGCTCATTATTGATCCCATGGTCTCCTCTTCTCAGTACGGATGTAGGCATTCAGAGCTCTCTCATTCTCCAACTGCTTTGTCAGCTTCTGGATCTTTGATTCCTGCTCGTTGAACTTTTCCCGGTAAGAATCCCGCTCTTCTCGCAGTTGCGACCAAGATCTCTTCAATGTCTCATAATCAGTAGGTATCTGAGGAGGAAGGACAGTTGGAGTAACACCATCTTTGTCAGGACACTCAAGAATGACGGGTCTGACAGCTTCATACGGCATACCTAAATTCTGAGCACGGATGCGAACCCATTTGTAGTAGGCTTCCATAGGTAAAGAAGTCTTTGGCCCTAACTCTTGTGGGTCAGCTTTATGAACTTTGTCCCAAGCCTTGATGAACCTACGACGCAGCTCGTCACTATCCACCTGAAACTCGAAACTGATGTGAGGCACCAACATCTCATGGGGGCCTGCTCTTCTTGCTCTTCCAAACTGACGGAGTGCTAGACATGGATTGTAAGAGATCCCTCCTTGGGTACCAATCAGAGGAACATTAGGGTATTCCCCGCATCGATCAATAATAGCTATCTCATCCAAACCTCTGCAAGTCCAAATGATGTCTTTATCAGTGAGAGACATTAACCTGTGAGCCCAACCTCTTCCTTCTTGATTCTTCAGTACGAACTTAGGGAGGTGCGAAATAAACCATCTCACCAACAAAGGGATACAACACCATAGGGTTCCTCGTCTTCGGGTAGTACGGGCATGAAGTTGTTGCAAGATGTCACCCAAGAGAGTAGGCACAGGATTCTGAGACATAAAGATCCTTATGGCGGTGACATTGATGAAGTTGTCAGGGTTAGGAAACAGGACTAACCCATAGATTAGGAGAGCCAAGATGTCTTCATATGCCCTAAAGTCCAAGTCATTCCAGAAATTGTTAGCTTTACCAATCAGAAACTTGGCCAAGAAACCCTTAACTCCGCTTCTAGTCACCCAGTTGTCTGTTACCTCTTGATGGGTCAAAGGAAGAGCTGCAGCAACATCCTCAAGCCTGAGGGTCTTTTCCCAACCAGTAAAGGGAATCTGATCCAAGATAGGGATACCAAGCAAATCAGAGAACTCTTCCAGGGTAGGGACCAGCTGGAAGTCTTGAAAGGTGAAGCACTGGTACAGAGGGTCATAGAACTGGGTCAGAACACTCATCAACTGTTGATCCCGCTTTGCAGTGACTAAACTGAGAAGAGAACCATGCCTCTGAATGAAGGAAGTGGTATTTGGAATTCTGCTAACCAACTCATCAAGCAACTCAGGTGAACGAACAAAGTTGAACCGGATAGTATTCCTTCGCACAGGCATCATAATGTCCTACAAAACAGAGCAAAGGTGAAACCCTCTTGTCTTTGAAATGGTCAGTCTTTATGCAGGATGCATGCAATGCTCATGATGCTATGATGTTATGATAAAGCACACCACATATAGATACAAAGGCAAACATGGTAAGGCACACAAGTCACACAAGGCAAGCCCCTAAAGTTTAGGCCAGCATGAGGTCTAGGTACTACCCTCTTTCAGTTTGTTGGTTCATACCTGTCCTAATCAAAAGTAACCGGGTTCTTAGAGGATCCCAATATCATTGACTACCCTCAATCGGTCATAACTCCAGCATCGCAATCTTTTCTTGCGGCCAGAACCATCACGAGAGTTTAGCCTCAATGGGCGTAGCATACTGCTACAATTCTAAAGGCCAAGTTGTGTCAATTAAGGTTCTAAGGTTGTTGGTGCTTAATGACTCCTTAGAAGACCCATATTCTCCTCGTTGCGACACAAGGGATATCGGTACAGACCAAGGTGCCACACCAACGTAGCCACTGCTTCACCCATGTCGGTCTACGCCGGACAGGTCCCTCACAGCTTATGCTACCTAAACAGGGTATCCCCAGATCCGGGTTAGGATCTATGTAACTCCGATGCAACCCACAATAGTAAAGCAAGCAAATCAATACAAGTGAAAACACAGTTATGAACTATCCCTAAGGTACACCCCACTTTATAAGATTATCCCCAGCAGAGTCGCCAGTTCTGTGATCGGTGGATCTGGAACTGACTGTTTAACGCTGGTTCGCGAAATGTCGCGGAAGCAAGAGTCGCCACCGTCTTTTATTTTCTCCAAATGGAAAGGACAAAAGCACAGAAAAATTCCTTATAGAGATTGCTCTCGGTTCGGGAGGTAGGTTATAGAAAGGGAAGGTGTTAGCACCCTTTCTATCCATGGTTATCCATGGGCTCTTAGATACTTGCTCATTTGTGTTTTCAAAAATGGTTTGTTCGCTTTTCAACTGTGGGTTTTAAAAAGTTTCTTTGAAAATTCCAGTTCGACTCTTGTATCGGTCCTCAAGAGTGTTTGAAAAATTGCTTTCGAAAGCTTTTTGAAAATGTGTTGGTGTGAAAAGTATTTTTTTGATTTGTTTTGAAGTTAGAGCAAGTATCTAGAGTCGTCTACCTACCCTAAGGAATTCGTCTGTGTAAATATCCTTTAAAGTAGTGCCATCCCACCATTGAGAGGTAGGTAGCACCACCGTTGGAGGTGTTCGGGTCAATTCGAGGTTCGGGACATGGTGATCACCGGAGCAATGGGAAGATACCTTAGAAGCTACCCTCATGCCAGGTTCCCGGATCATGAGGACTTACTAAGACATCCTCTACTCGACGATCACCTTTCGAAGGCAAGGCAACCGTGAGGCGTACCCTAGGGGTGGTGTGTGATTTGTGTGTCGTTTCATTTATTTTTGTCTTGTCATGTCATGGGTGATCTACGCGTTTTTATTTAAGGGCCATTCATTCTTGCATGCTTTGTTTAACAGTTAAAAGTTGCGAGGAAAAGTAAATCTAAAGCTATTACAAATGGCGCGGGTCCACATCGCCAAAATTAACCAGGACCCGATTTGACAGAAAATAAATAAAGTAAAAGTGCGAGAAGTAATTTACATGGCTTCGGGAGAGGTACATAATTATTTAAACGGAAAAGAAAATAAATATGCGAAATTAAATCGAAACGAGGGCGTTGGACCCTTTTGCAAAATATTAAAATTACATGAATTAATTAATTAAGAAAAGAAATTGTTTTTTTGTTTTTTTGGTATTTTTATGTATTTTAAGATTTAATAGAAAAAAGAAAGAATTAATTAAAATTAACTACTAACCCTAATTCTATTTTATTTTAATTTATTAAGAAAACATTAGAATTAAACCTAAATTAAACCTAATTTTTATAGGCAATTTTAATTATGAAAATAAATAAAGTAAATAATATTATTGTGAAAAAGAAAAATTAAAAGGAATAAAACATTAATTAAATCTAGTTCTATATTATTATTTTTTTTAGATTTTTGTTATGAAAGGAATTAAAATTAAAACCCTAATTTAAACTAATTATTTTACATGCATTTATTTACAAGAAATATTAAAATAAAAATATTTATTATATTTTTTTATCTTTTCTGATTTTTATGCTTTTTTTATATTTTGAAGAAATAATTAATTAAATCAAAACAATAAAGAAAATAAAATAATAATTGAAAATAAAACATAAGAAAAATATAGAGAATTGCAAACCAGGGGGGGTAGTAGTCCCCAAATAGGAGGTATTTTCTTGATGATTCAGGCCCATTAATCTGGGTCCATTTGACTTTTTCCAATTAGCGTGCTGGCGTGTTGACTAGAGCCTACCATGATCTCCAAAGCTGGGCCCTTGGATGGATGAAAGTGGACGCGTGGATGGCTGGATAAAGGGTTGTATGGTGGTCCTCATCATTGAAGCTGCATAGGAACGTTATATGAAGAAAAATATGAAAGAGAGTGAGGACCTGGGTCTCGAACCCAGGTCATGAGGATTGCCAATACATACACTTGCCACTGGACCACTACTACGCATTTGTTAAATAAATAAACAACAATTAATAAAAAGGAAAACGTGGGTTAGCGTTTTTTTCCGCGCCAGAATTCAAATAGACCAGTCAGCCTTCGCCACATAAGCGTCTTCTTCGCTGCTTTTATTTTCCTGAAAATATAAAGAAATAAGCAACGGTTTTGTTATCGTTCTCCTAGGCCAGTTTAGAGAAAATAACGATTAGGCCTAGGACACTCATAAATTAGGCGCGATAGTTCCATCATCTTCGTCCATATGCGCTGAGTTGAACAGTAGTGGTCTTGAGGGCTAATTTTTCTTTAAATAAAAACCCCTAATTTTGAGGTCCTGCAAACCCTAGAACACAAACATGGCATAATCGCGTACACAACATAAAAATGCAATTAATCATATTGGTTAGCTTCAGAATTTCATAAGGAACATGAATCAATAAATAAAAGCTACAAAGGATGCGTGAATCATGATGCACGATTATGAGTTTTTCATGAAATATCTTGAATGCTGTATACCAATTCCTTGCGTTTTGATGGTTGTTTTTGATTGGAATGTGTTCAGTAATCTCCCAGGAAGCTATTGGAATAGAAATTCTGCCTTGAATCGCCCTGGAAGTGAACTTTCAGTTTTGAGTTTTTGGAGAAAAATTTCAAGTTTGATTATGGCCTTCTTGCGCAGCTTAGTGTGTATTTGCATTAGGGTTGTGATCCTGGCATATGTAGTAGTGAATTAGGTCAAGAAAAATCAATCAAATCCATTGCATTCATTGATTTTGGAAATTTGATTTTCTAAGATTTTTTCATATCTTTTTCCATGTGTTTTTGGTTCAAATCATCTCCAATCTCTCCAAATCTTTCCTTATTTGCATATGCACGGAATCTTGAGGCCAAAACATGTACAAAAAGATTTGTTAGGTTAAGTTAAATATTTTTCACATATTTAATTGATTTAAGTGAATTATTATAAATAAAAATTCAAATAAATAAATAAAAAATGAGAAAATACTTCCCTTTGGGCCAAGTGGTCGTGCATATGTCATGGATGATGAATCATGGAAGAAAAATGGGCCCATTAGCAATTTTAGGTCATTTGAAGTAATGTTGACTTTTCAAAATATCCAAAAATTTCCCAATTTCCACAAGGCATAACTTGCTCGATTATTAAGCTTTTCTCATGTTCTTGGACATTTTGGAAAGGTATTTGAGTCCTCTAACCAATGCCTTTGGTCCCATGTCATTTTGAATTACCAATCTCAAGTTATGGCCTTTGACTTAAAGTCCCTTTTTGTTGACTTTTGAAAATGACCTATAATGTTGAAATTGATAACTTTTTGTGAGAGCATTTCTTGGACTTGAAGTATGAAGATGAGTTGTAGGAAATGTCTTTCTCTTCAAAATGAGCTTTGGATGGAATTTTTCTGATAATCCATGTGAAAGTTATGGCCTGGTCAATTTCAGTTGACTTTTTCAGCTGTCCAAATAAGGAAACTTTTGCATCTTGATGATTTTTGAGCCAAACTTTGAGAATCCTGATCAAGCATTGATCAAATGATGTTTGTGGCTTCAAAATGATATATTGACCAAAAATTTGAACTTTTGACTGTCAAATGACCATTTTGCCCCCACAGTTGACTGTAGTGCAATTAGGGTTTTTGACTGTGCAATTTTGAGCTGAATGCTTTGAAACTTGATATGAGGATGCTTGACCATATTTGTAGGCATATGAGACTTGATTGGACCTTTGAAAACTTCATTTTCTTGATCAGAACACAAACCCTAATTTTGACTGTATAGGAGACCTTTGTACTGTGCAACCCTTGGGGAATTTTGAAGCATGACTTGGCAATTTCTTGAAGAATATGGGAGGGCAAATTTTGGGGTACAACACTTTGTATATTTGTGGTTTCATATTATAAAATGATGCATGAATGAGTATATATATGTGTGAGAAATGTACATGAGAAAACATAAAAAATTAGGTTGCAAAATTACAAGATTTTGACATTTGGGTCAGAGGGAGCTGACCCATACGAAGAGGGAGTCGGCCCCAAGGGCAAGAGAGTTGACCCATAAAGCCTGGAGTCAACTCCTTTTGGACAAAGACCATTTGTTGAAAATAGCTTCAGTGGGAGTTGTGATACGATGGGAGAACTGACTTGAGAGTTTTGCATTTGATCGCAATTATTGCGGTTAGCCAAAGTCGCCACCGACTTTTCTTTTATCCAAAAGGAAAGGTGAAAAAGCACAGGAAAAACCTTTGAGATGATTTCTTGAGTTCGGGGGGTAGATTATGACAAGGAAAGGTATTAGCACCCTTTTCATCCATGGTTTTCCATGGGCTCTTAGTTACTTGCTATATCACTTTCTTTTTGTTTGAAATTGTGCTTTAGTTTGGTTTTTGAAAGTTTAGTTTGAACTTTGTAATGATTCTCGTTCGTAAGAATGTATACAAAGATGTTTGATCTTTTGAAAATGTTTTCAAGTTTGTAGGAGGTTTTGAAAGTGTAGGTGTTTGTTTTTGAAAATAGCAAGGCTGTTTTGAAATTGAGCAAGTAATTAGGATCATTCTACCTACTCAAAAGTCTTTCTGGTTCATTTTCTTTTCCTTTGACATTTTTATCTTACCATTGATTTGGTAAGTAACCCTATCTTTGAATGTAAATGGGACGGGCGTGGGTCATCGTATAACCATGATTAGAAATGTTGCATGATATCTTAAAATTCTATTTTAGGGACTAAGATCATTTGAAAGGCAACATAGATAGCGTCATCGAGGGACTATGATCTTATACTTTGCTTGTTTTTGCTAAGATACCTCGCATGTGTAATATGGCCATTTTGTAAAGGCAACCAAGTGGATTTACCCTAGGGGTGCTTGTGTGCAAGTGTATTGTTTTTATGTTTGATTTTGTCTTGAATTAGGGTTTTCTAAGTATTGGTTTTAGTCTTTCCACACAAACCCTAATTACTAGCATGTTATATATAAAGCGATAAACTATGGAATTTAAAGTTACTATGCTATAACAATACTTGCGGGAGGGGGTGTACAAATTGTAAATGAGGATTGCAAGAAAATAAACCTAATTAATCTATTACAACCATATTGAATTGGTACAAGAATTGAATAAATAAATGTACAAAAATAGATAAATATGCAAGAATGTAAATGCAAAGAAAATAGATATTTGTTTGATTTTTCATGAGAAAAGGGGTTTTGATTTTTAACCTAATTATCTTAGAAGAAAATAATTAATTAAAAATAAACCCTAAATTTACTAAGAAAGGATTTTAAATAAAACACTAAATCTATTAATTGATTAAAAAAAAGAAATTAAGTTTATAAGAAAAGTATTTTTTTTTGGTATTTTTGTCTTGAAAATAAATTATAGTATTATAAAATATTTTTGGTCTTTTTTTGTTTTAAAATAATATATTTTAATGGGTGTAAAAGAAAATAACTAAAACCTAGTTTTTAATTAAATTTACAAAGATAATTAGTAAAATAAATAAAGTATGATTAATAAAATAATTTTTTCTGTGAGAAAAATAAATAAAATATGTCAAAATGTAAATCTAGTATTTTTATATTTTTTATGATTTTTTAATATTAGAAAAATATTTAAGAAAACAAATAAAAAAATAAGAAAAAGAAAATAAAACTGGGTCAGGGGTGTGTAAATGAAACAAGGGGGTTAGCAAGAAAAAACAAAAACAACAAGGCCCAAGGAGGCCCAGCGCCTGCCAAAAAAAGAATGTCAGAATTCAAAAATGTGAAAAAATCCAAAAGGGTACCACTGGGGCTCGAACCCAGGTCCCAAAAGTTACAGGTGCGCGCTTCTACCACTGGGTTGACTATACATCTGTTTATATAAATCAAACAATAAATACATATGGTAAACATGTTCCCGAGGCCAACTTCATCTTCAACCTCACGCCCAGCCAGAAGCTCTGTAACTTAATCAATCCTCAATAAAAATGAAAACTGTAAACATGAAACTTGTAGCAAATTTCCTCACGATTTCAGAAATGTAAAGCATTAAAACTATAGATCAAATACAAACATGAATTTCATTGGCCCTAATCTGAACCCTAAAAATCTGAGAAATTTCAATCTTAAAATTCTCTAAGCTCAAACAAAATTAATGAAAACTATAAACATGGTTAGCTTTAGGGCAATGATATCTACATGTTTCATTCACAAATAAATCATTGATGATGCTTGTATGATAAGTTCCAAAGTTAGAAAACTTACATTGCAAGAGGGTATCGGGTTTGAAGTTTGAGCAACTTTCAGTGAGTTCGAATGATTGGGTTAGCTTCCTCAAGTTCCCAGGAAGCTGAAGGGATGCTTAGCTTGAGCTGGAAGTGGCTGAGGAGTTCTGGAGAAGTCCACTTGCAGACCCCTGTTTTTGAAAATGGAGAATGGTGCAAATGGTGTTACATTTGTGTAGTAAGGGTTTGGATAGCCTATATATGAGTTATAGAAGCATTGTGATTGATTAAAAGTGAAAACGCACGAGTGGATTGTGTATTTGAAGTTCAAGGTTAGAAATGACAAGTAATGGAGGTTTTTGGTGCAAGTTCTGATTTCAAAGTGTTTGAGGGATTAAGCATTCGTATTTTGTGGAAAATGGTTTGTGTATGTATAAACAAAAGAGTTTGAGTGGTTTGGAAAGTCAGAAGTACAAGTTTTTAGCTAATTGTTAGGTTCCTTGATTTTGAAGAAAAGTGTGAAACCAAGTTTCAATGTGAAGTACAAGCATGGGCTGGGTGATTGTAAGTGTCTAAACCATTTCTCTTGTGTTATGAGACATGTATGATCAGAAGAGAACAAGTGCAAGGCTCAAGAACAAGTGCAAGGCTCAAGAACAAGTTTTGTGCAAAAAGTCACTTTATCAAAATGGCAATGTGCACTTTCTTCCCAAAATGGATATAAAGCATGGCCTTGCATTGAATGCTTGAAATGAGACCTCTAACAGCTGTGCAAGCAATTAATTATGGAGTGCATAACAAGTTTGAGGCCTACAAAGTAGAGTTTATGCAGCACAACTTTGAATTTGAATTTTGTTTATCACAAAATGCCTTGTAATTCAAGTGATAAAACCCTAACTTCATCTCTTTGATTCTCCCTACTCAAAAGTAATCTCAAGAAGTTCTTGGATATTTTTTAAATCTTGCAATGTTCTCTACAACCCATTTTTGAATTGCTTTTGAAGATTCCCCTTGGAACTATATGAAAAAGTGCCATGAAGTTGGGTCAAAATCCTGATCAAATTAGGGCAAAATTTCACTAAGTGTTTTGTTTCATGACCATGTATTCTTAAAATTATAACTTGAGATACAAGAACTTTTGGAAGGAGTTGTGTAAATCAAAGTTGTAGATTTCATGGATATCGACAACTTTCATGTTGGAAGTTTCTCTTGAATCACCTTGCATGATGGTGAAAATTTTGCTCAAAATTATGAAAAAAAAAGAAATTTCCAACACTTATAAAAATTTCTAAGTTTAGAAATTTTAACTTTTCAAAACGAAATCTTGAATTTTGGATTTCTTGATGAATAAGTTTCATATTTTGACATTTTTGATGAATTGTGATCTTTGGCATTTGAATTTGACCAAAAAGTCAAAGTTTGACTTTTCAGTATACAGTTGACTTTTTGATCAGTTGACTGAAAATTCATCTGTCAATCCATTGGACTTGAGCAATGTTTTGAGCCATGTTATTAGGTAAAAATGATGCAATTGAAATCTTGAGATCATGCTTCAAGCCAATTGATCATTTGCTAGGTCAAAAATCAGAAATTGTTCTTTCCCAATCAAAACCCTAATTTTGACCATTTTGCCCTTTTGGAGATTTGATCAAATTTCTTAAGGAGTTATGGTCCAAACTTGATAAAATGATACATATTAGTTTAAATTGTTTATGTGGATAAAAAATTATGAATTTTTACTGTAAATTGGCCATAGTTGACTTTTTCCCCAATATAATTGATTTTTAGGTCAACTACTCAATTGACTAAGCAAAAGTGTGATCAAAGGCTTGAAACTTGACATGAGTAATATTGGGGGTCCATAATGATCCATGAAAGTCATATTAAGCATTTAAAGTTCAAATATCCTTGTGCAATCTCAAACCCTAATTTTGGTCATAAGTGCTTAAGGAGGTGTCTTGAGCTGATCAACCCTAGTGCAGTCTTGAGCCAAGGGAGATTTTGTGAGAAAATTATTGATATGTGAGAGGGAAAATTTTGGGGTACAACAACTGTCCCTGTTTAATCTTCTTAAACCTGAAGAGTTAGATTGGCGAGTTTTTTCGTTCGTGACTCGAAGGTGGAAGATACTTGGACACTAGAGTGCCCAGAAATTTGCACTCGATGATATGATGATTGATGGTATAGGGAATGGGATTAAAGATGTCATTTGGAGAGATGATGGAAAGTTGTTAGAGATGGGCTTGTAGATGCCACCCAGAAATGATTGTTGAATCATATATGTAAGCTGAAATTGAATGAGTACCGGAATGGCATCCGTGTCTAGAGTGTATCTGACCTGTATCTGAAAACTGAATTTGAATGAGTATCAGAATGACATTCAGATCTAGAGCGTATCTGAACTGTAATTGAAAGATGAATATGAATGAGTATCAGAATGGCATCCGTGTCTAGAGCGTATATGAACTGTATCTGAAAGCTTGAATCTGAATGAGTATCAGAATGGTATCCGTATCTGGAGCATATATGAACTGTATCTGAAATTTGAATATGAATGAGTATCAGAATGGCATCTGTGTATGGAGCGTATCTGAATTATATCTGAAGATTGAATCTAAATGAGTATCAGAATGACATCCGTGTCTGGAGCGTATCTAAACTGTATATGAAATCTGAATCTGAATGAGTATCAGAATGGCATCCGTGTCTAGAGCGTATCTGAACTGTATCTGAAATATGAATCTGAATGAGTATCAGAATGGCATCCGTGTCTGGAGCGTATCTGAAGTGTATCTGAAGATTGAATCTGAATGAGTATCAGAATGGCATCCGTGTCTGGAGCGTATCTGAACTGTATCTGAGAGCTGAATCTGAATGAGTATCAGAATGGCATCCGTGTCTGGAGCATATCTGAACTGTATCTGAAAAGCTAAATTTGAATGAGTATCAGGATGGCGTCCGTGTCTGTAGCATATTTGATATGTATCCGAGAAGCTGAATCTGAATGAGTATCAGAATGGCATCCGTGTCTGGGGCGTATCTGAACTGTATCTGAGAGCTGAATCTGAATGAGTATCAAAATGGCATCCGTGTCTGGAGCGTATCTGAACTGTATCTGAAAAGCTAAATCTGAATGAGTGTCAGGATGGCATCCGTGTTTGGAGCATATTTGATCTGTATCCGAGAAGCTGAAGCTGAATGACTATTAGAATATCATTCGTGTCTGGAGCGTATCTGAATTGTATCTGAAAAGCCTTTGAACATTGTTAATGGTAGCTATTGATTAATCTTATCCAGAAAAGGGTAAAAAAAATTAGATGTATGCAATGTCATGATGTATGAAATGCATGGTACAATGAGATTGTGATATATGCATTCGTGTTATCGATGTTTATGATATATGGATGCGATGTATGTGTATCTGAGCTAATCTGCTGCACTGTTGTTGGATAGGGGGAAATAAAATCCCTAACTGCTGTTGAGGATATGAAGTGTAAGTCTTCATGTTGTGAAGTTGAAGTGTTGATGACTTTCCGTTTAGAGAAATAGACCTTTTCGTAAGGTAAATGTCGTGTACTGCTTGTAAAATTCTGTTGGGGAATCCTGAGAAATTGGACGACTTCTACTGGGGATTGATAACTGGAAGCTTTGTTCCGCTGGGGATTAAACTGCACACTGCGGGGGATTTTATGGAATAGCTCAAAGATATATCCCTATCTCTTAAAGCCATCAGTGATTGTCTTTTTACTTTGTTTATTTGTACGCAGTAATTATGTTCAAATGCATATGTTCAAAAATAAATCGTTGGACGTTTTTGTAAACAAAACGCAGGAGTAAAGAAAAACAGATAGTTTTGCACTTTCAAAGGGATATCTTTGTATTGACTTTGAGTAAGTTTTTTGTATAATGAGACAAACATTCTAGTAATAGAATATCGTCGTAAAAATGAAAATTTTGATACAAAGAAAAGATAGCTATATGCAATAATCCTATGGGGTTCCCATTCTGCTATAGCCTTCGTGTCTTTGAGCATCTTGTCTATTTGTTGCCTTCTCCAAAGTTGATTGAATTGATCAGAACCATTGAGCTTTCCAGTAAAATCCAAAGGTTTTCCGTACGGTGATCCACCAAGACATAGTCATACGCTTTAAATCCTTAACTTTTGCTTGGACCGCCCTTTCGGGTTTTCAGTCCACCAGGATACCCTTTTTTGCCCAAGCCGCCCTTTCGGGTTTTTCAACTTTCCGGGTGTACAATTTTTTTTTCTTTTTATTCCTAATTTTTTCCCGAACCTTTTTGGTTCGCCGGGATGCCCTTGTTTTTCCTAGGTGTGTCAACCTAGCTGGTCTCTTATACGTAGTATCTTTTGACTATGTTTGTTCACAGGGTGTGGCAGGTCGTCACCATCCATGGTGGTCAAGATCATTGCTAGACCAGAGAATATGCTTTTGATCACAAATGGTACTTCGTATGTAGGGGTCCATTTGCCCCTGGGATCACCTTGCGGTAGTATGATACGTTTGATCACCAAATCCACGACTTGATACACTTGGCATCTGACCTTTTTGTTGAAAGCCTTGATCATCCATTTTTGATACATTTGACCATGACAGACAGCAGTAAGTCTTTTCTCATCAATCAAGTTCAGTTGATCAAGTCGAGTATGGATCCAATCTTCTTCATTCAGCCCTGTATCCTTCATAATTCTCAGAGAGGGGATCTGGACCTCAATAGGCAAGACAGCTTCCATGTCGTAAACCAGAGAGTAGGGTGTTGCCCCAGTTGATGTGCGAGTTGTGGTACGATACCCGTGGAGAGCGAATGGTAGCATCTCATGCCAATCCTTGTACGTGACTGTCATTTTCTGTATGATTTTTTTGATGTTCTTATTTGCGGCTTCGACAGCACCATTCATCTTTGGCCTGGGTAAGGGGGAGAATTGTGATGCTGGATCTTGAATTGCTCGCACAAGGCGATGATCATAGTATTGTTTAGATTCGTATCATTGTATGTGTTGATCCTCTCCGGATACCATACCGATAAATGAGATTCTATTTAATGAACCGGGCTACCACATTCTTGGTGACGGGAGCGAAAGAGGCCGCCTCAACCCACTTCATAAAATAGTCAATGGCCACTAAGATGAAGCGGTGTCCATTAGAGGTTGTTGGTTTGATTTCCCAAATCATATTGATGCCCCACATAGAAAAGGGCCAAGGAGCCGTCAAGACATTCAGAGGAACCGGAGGTACGTGCACCTTGTCAGCATAGATCTGACACTTATGGCATGTTCGAGAGTGTAGACAGCAATCTGCTTCCATGGTAAACCAGTAATAGCCTGCCCGTAGGATCTTCTTTGCCATCGTATGCCCACTGGAATGGGTGCCAAAAGTGCCTTCATGTAGATCAGCCATGATCTTTTCCGCTTCAACCTTATCTACGCACCAGAGTAACACCCAGTCATGATTGCGTTTGTATAGAATGCCATTAATAAGGAAGAATTTAGCAGAGAACCTCCTTAATAACTTCTTGTCATTAACTGAAGCTCCTTCCGGATATTCTTGAGCCTCGAGATACCTCTTGACTTCGTGAAACCAAGGCTGGTCCGCTACTTATTCAGTATTAATCTCGTGACAGTGAGCTGGCTCATCCATTCGTTCAATGGTGATCTGGGGAGCTTCGTTATTCTAATTAAGTTTAAACATGGATGGCATTGTGGCTAGTGCATCTGCTAGCTGATTTTCTTCTCGCGGGAAATGCTCGAAGGTAATCTTCTCAAAATGTGGGATCAATGTCAACACATGCTCTTTGTAAGGGATAAGGTTAGGGTGTTTAGTTTCCCATTCCCCTTTGATCTAGATGATGACCAAAGCTGAATCTCCGAATACATTTAAGGATTTAATCCCCAAATCTATGGCAGCTTTGAGACAAAAAATGCACGCTTCATACTCTGCCCTATTATTTGTACAATTGAAGTAGAGTCTTGTTGTAAACGGAGTATGACATCCTTTAGGAGATATGAGTACAGCACCAATACCATTGTCGAGTGCATTGGACGCCCCATCAAAAACCAGGGTCCATCGGGATCCTTGTTCAGGTCCTTCATATGGTCTGAATTCTTCACAATTGTTTACCATCATGATGTCTTCATTTGGGAATTTGAACTTCATGGACTGGTAGTCATCCACAGCTTGATGAGCAAGGTGACCAGCTAGTACACTGCCCTTTATTGCTTTCTGGGTAGTATATTGTATGTCATATTCTGTCAGGATCATCTGCCATCTCGCTATTCTCCTAGAGAGGGCAGGTTTCTCGAAGATGTATTTTATTGGATCCATTTTAGATATCAACAAGGTAGTATGGGTCAACATATACTGTCTTAGCCAGAGAGTAGCCCATGTCAGAGCGCAACAAGTTTTCTCGAGCAGTGAATATCTTGTTTCATAATCGGTAAACTTTTTGCTCAGGTAATAAATAGCATGTTCTTTTCGGCCAGACTCGTCATGCTACCCCATCACACACCCCATTGAATTTTACAAAACAGCTAGATACATAATCAATGGTCTTCCCTCGACTGGTGGCATCAAAACAGGAGGCTCTTTTAGGTACTCTTTGATCTTGTCGAAGGCAGTTTGGCATTCACCATTCCATCTGACTACTTGATATTTCTTTAGTAACTTGAAGATTGGTTCACAAGTAGCTGTCAGGTGAGAAATGAATCTGGCAATGTAGTTTAAACGTCCCAAAAATCCTCAGAATTCCTTCTCAGTACGAGGAGCAGGCATCTCTTATATCGCTTTCACCTTGGCAAGATCTACTTCAATTCCTTTATTGCTGACAACAAAGCCTAGGAGTTTACCAGACCTCACTTCAAACATGCATTTATTTGGGTTCAACCTCATCTTGTATTTCTTTATCCTCTCAAATAATTTTTGCAAGTGATCAAGATGCTCTTCTTCTATTTGGGATCTGGCTATCATGTCGTCCACATAGACCTCTATTTCGTGATGTATCATGTCGTGAAATAAGGCTACCATGGCACGCTGATAGGTTGCCCCAAAATTCTTCAGTCTAAATGGCATAACCTTGTAGTATAATGTTCCCCACTGTGTGACAAAGGTTTTTTCTCCATGTCCTCAGGCGCCATTTTGATTTGGTTATAGCCTGAGAAACCGTCCGTGAAGGAAAACACTTTATGTTGTGCCATATTGTCAACTAGAATATCAATGTGGGGAAGTGGGAAATCATCCTTATGGCTTTCCCTATTCAAATCTCTGTAGTCCATGCACATTCGTACTTTGCCATCTTTTTTGGGCACGAGAACGATATTGGCAACCCACTGCAGATAGGAGGTGACGGCCAAGAATCCGGTGTTGAATTGTTTCATGACTTCTGCTTTGATCTTCTCTGACATGTCTGGTCGTATTCGAAGGACCTTTTGTTTTACCGGTGGACAGTCTTCTTTTGTTGGTAGACGATGTACCGCGATATCTGCATCAAGTCCTGGCATGTCTTCATACGACCAGGCAAAAACCTCAACGTACTCGTGCAACAACTGAATCAGACGCTCTTTGACACTGGGTTCCAGATTGGAACCCACCTTGACCTCTCTCTTGTCTTCTTCGGTATCTAGGTTGATTGTGTCCATTGGTTCCTCGTGGGGCTGAATGGTCCTCTCTTCTTGTTGTAGTAACCTGGTGAATTCTCCTGGTACTTCGCAATCTTTCTCACCTTCGTCTTCGGCTTGGTAGATTAGATTTTCATAATCACAGAAAGCCATAGCAGAATTGTTACCCATGGGATCTCGAATGGATGTAGGCCTGCATTGTGAGTGTGAGTGTGTGTAAGAGTATAACTATCTTTGAAAGAAATGAAAATGTAAAAAGAAAAACAATGAGCACAAAGTTTTTATGCAAAAACGTCCATGATTCATTGATGTCATATGGAAATGTGATAATAACCCTTACAAATGGACCATTGTGCCTTGGGTAAGACACAAGATTTTAAGAATCTGAATTGTTTTAATATTACAGATCCGACAAAATTTAAAGACAAATTATTGTGGGATAAAAGTGATCGGGACGAAATCTATAGCCTCCCAGTTGTTGAGCCCTCCACTGACATTTGGGAAAATCCAATCCTCTATGTTGTAGTTGTCTCCATCATCCTCTACTGCATTGGCTTGGTGGTTGCTGATCTTCGAGGGTGGTCCTCCGGCACGAGCACGGCGTACAACTTTATGGGCTCCTGAAGTGAAACCCAAACCGAATTTGTCAGATTTGTATGGGATATCTGGGAGTTGACCCCAAATAGTGCACCCACCTTCTTCTATCACTGCCTTGGCATCCTTCAAAGATGACATCTTAAGCGGAAGCCTTGTAATCTTGGGGACTTGAGACAGCCTTGGTTACTGCCATAGTCTGTGGGACTTCTTCAAAGTGCTGGAATGGAGTTTCAATAAATTCACCATCTAGTTCCACATATCTGAAGGAATTTAGATGGCTGACCATATACTCTTCTTCTCCGTGAACGGTGATGATTTTCCCTTGAATTGGATATTTTAGCATTTGATGTAACGTAGAAGTAATGACACCAGCATTGTGAATCCATGGTCGGCCTAATAAGCAGAAATATGAAGGGAGAATATCCATCACATAAAAAGTTGAATCAAATGTTTGGGTTCCAACTTTTATGGGGATGTCCACTTCCCCATGCACCATCCTTTTTGAGCCGTCAAAGGCCCTCACTATTATGTTACTAGGCTTAAAGATCAATCCTTTACAGTCAAGTCTATCAAGAGCTTTTTTAGGCAACACATTCAGAGACGTATCGGTATCCACCAAGACATGAGCCAAGGTTGTGCCCCTGCATTCGACTGAGACATGTAATGCCTCATTATGCTTCCTCCCTCTTGGCGTTAAATCAACATCTGAAAAACCTAAACCATTATTTGCAGTCAAGCTGGCTATGCAGTCTTGGAACTGATCGACAGATGTTTCTTGGGGTACATGGGAAGTTTTCAGGAATTTTACCAAGGCCTTTGCATGAGCCTCAGAACATAATAATAGAGCCAGCATGGAAAATTCTAATGGAGTTTGCCCTAGTTGCTCGACTACATTGTAGTCACTTCTTTTTATGATCTTTAGAATTTCCTACATCTCTTTTCGGGAGGTCTCAGGGATAGCTACTGATTGTGCCTTCGTCCGGACAGGCTCAACCAAAATACCTTTTCCTCGAGTCTCAGTTAACTCAGCAGCAGAAATATAAGTAGGGGTGATAACATGGATTGTAACAGTTTTGTCAACAGGAGTATTAGCAGAGATGATTGTAGGATTGGGAATAGCCTTTGGAGGAGCAACAACAACATGAATGATTATAGGTCCAGAAATAGCCTTGATCATTCGTTTTTGATACATTTGACCATGGAAAACAGCAGTAAGTCTCTTCTCATCAATCAAATTCAGTTGATCAAGTCGAGTCTAGATCCAATCGTCTTCGTTCAACCCTGCATCCTTCATAATTCTCAGAGAGGGGATCTGAACCTCAATAGGAAAAACAGCCTCCATGCCGTAAACCAAAGAATAAGGTGTTTCCCCGGTTGACGTGCGAGCCGTGGTACGATATCCGTGGAGAGCAAATGGTAACATCTCATGCCAGTCTTTGTATGTGACTGTCATTTTCTGTATAATCTTTTTAATGTTTTTATTTACAGCTTCTACAACATCATTCATCTTCGGCCGATAGGGAGAAGAATTTTGACGTTGAATCTTGAATTGCTTGCACAATGCGGTGATCATGGTGTTGTTGAGTTTTGTACCATTGTCAGTGATGATCCTTTCTGGGATACCGTACCGGCAGATGAGATTTTGCTTGATGAAGAGGGAAACAACTTTCTTGGTGAAGGAAGCGAAGGAAGCTGCTTCCACCCATTTTGTAAAATAGTCAATGGCCACTAGGATGAAGCGGTGTCCATTGGAGGCTGTCGGCTTGATTTCCCCTATCATATATATTCCCCACATAACAAAGGGCCAAGGAGCCGTCAAGACATTCAGAGGAATCGGAGGTACATGCACCTTATCAGCATAAATTTGACACTTATGGCAGGTTCAAGAGTGTTGATAGCAATCTGCTTCCACGGTAGACCAGTAATAGCCTGCCCGTAGGATTTTCTTTGCCATCGTATGCCCGCTAGAATGAGTGCCAAAAGTGCCTTCATGTAATTCAGCCACGATCCTTTCAGATTTAACCTTATCTATGCACCGAAGTAACACAGAGTCATGATTGCGTTTGTACAGGATGCCATTACTAAGGAAGAACTTAGCAGAAAATCTCCTTAAGAACTTCTTATCATTGATTGAAGCTCCTTATGGATATTCTTGAGCCTCGAGATACCTCTTGACTTCGTGAAACCAAGGCTGGTCCACTACTTCTTCAGTATTAATCTCGTAACAGTGTGTTGGTTCATCCATTCATACAATGGTGATCTGGGGAGCCTCATTATCCCAATTAAGTTTAAACATAGATGACATTGTGGCTAGTGCGTCTGCTAGCTGATTTTCTTCTCGCGAGAAATGCTTGAAGGTAATCTTCTCAAAATGTGGTAGCAATGTCAAAACATGTTCTTTGTAAGGGACAAGGTCTGGGTGTTTGGTGTCACATTCCCCTTTGATCTGAATGATGACCAAAGCTGAATCTCCAAACACATCTAAGGATTTGATTCCCAGGTCTATGGAAGCTTTGAGACCGAAGATGCACGCTTCGTATTCCACCATGTTGTTTGTACAATTGAAGTAAAGTCTGGCAGTAAAGGGAGTATGACAACCTTCTGAAGATATGAGTACAACACCAATACCATTGCCGAGTGCATTGGAGGCTGCATCAAAGAACAGGGTCCATCGGGATCCTTGTCCAGGTCTGTCATATGGCCTAAATTCTTCACAGTTATCTAATGTCATGATGTCTTCATCCGGGAATTCGAACTTCATGGACTGGTAGTCTTCTACAGCTTGGTGAGCAAGGTGATCAGCTAACACACTTCCCTTTATAGCTTTCTGGGTAGTATATTGTATGTCATATTCTGTTAGGATCATCTGCCATCTCGCTATTCTCCCAGAAAGAGCAGGCTTCTCGAAGATGTACTTTATCGGATCCATCTTAGATATCAACAAGGTAGTATGAGTCAGCATATATTGTCTTAGCCGGCGAGCAGCCCATGCCAGAGCGCAGCAAGTTTTCTCAAGCAGTGAATATCTGGTTTCAAATTTGGTAAACTTTTTGCTCAGGTAGTAAATAGCGTGCTCTTTTCGGCCAGACTCGTCATGCTTCCCCAATACACACCCCATTGAGTTTTCTAAAACAGTCAGATACATGATCAATGGTCTTCCCTCGACTGGTGGCATCAATACAGGAGGCTCTTGCAAGTATTCTTTGATTTTGTCAAAAGCAACTTGGCACTCATCATTCCATTTGACTACTTGATCTTTCTTCAATAGCTTGAAGATTAGATCACAAGTAGCTGTTAAGTGAGAAATGAATCTGACAATATAGTTCAAACGTCCCAAGAATCCTATGACTTCCTTCTCAGTACGAGGAGCAGACATCTCTTGTATTGTTTTAACTTTGGCAGGATCAACCTTGATACCCTTGTTGCTGACGATAAAGCCTAGGAGTTTACCTGACCGTACCCCAAATGCACACTTGTTTGGATTCAACCTCAGCTTGTACTTCTTCAATCTCTCAAACATCTTTTGTAAGTGATCAAGATGCTCTTCTTCTGTTTGCGATTTGGCTATCATATCGTCCATGTAAACATCTATTTCATGATGTATCATGTCGTGAAATAAATCTACCATGGCACACTGATAGGTTTCCCCAGTGTTCTTCAGTCCGAATGGCATCACCTTGTAACAGAATGTGCCCACTGTGTGACAAATGTTGTTTTCTCCATGTCCTCAGGTGCCAGTTTGATTTGGTTGTAACCTGAGAATCCGTCCATGAAGGAAAACACTTTGTGTTGTGCCATATTGTCCACTAGGATATCTATGTGAGGGAGTGGAAAGTCATCCTTAGGGCTCGCCCTATTCAAATCTCTGTAGTCCACACACATTCGCACTCTGCCGTCCTTTTTGGGCACGGGAACAACATTGGCAGCCCATTGGGGGTAAGAGGTGACAACCAAGAATCCAGCATTAAATTGCTTCATGACATCTGCTTTAATCTTTTCTGACATATCAGGCCTCATTCGACGTACCTTTTGCTTTACTGGCGGACAATCCTCTCTTGTACGCAGACGATGTACCACAATATCTTCATCAAGTCCTGGCATGTCTTCATATGACCAGGCAAAGACTTCGACATAAACATGCAACAACTGAATCAGACGCTCCTTGACACTAGGTTCCAGATTGGCACCCACTTTTACCTCTTTTTTATCTTCTTCGGTACTTAGGTTGATCGTATCCACGGGTTCCTCGTGAGGCTGAATGGTTCTCTCTTCTTGTTGTAATAGTCTGGCAAGTTCCCCTAGTACTTCACAATCTTCCTCACCTTTGTCTTCGGCTTGGTAGATCAGATTCTCATAGTCACAAAAGGCCATAGCAGTATCATTACCCATGGAATCCAGAATGGATGTATACCTGCATTGTGAGTGTGGGTGTGTGTAAGGGTATAGCTATCTTTGAAAGAAAGTAAAATGTAAAAGAAAAACAATGAGCACAAAAGTTTGAATGCAAAAACATCCATGATTCATTGATGTCATATGAAAAATGAGATAATAACCCTTACAAATGGACCATTGTGCCTCGGGTAAGACACGAGGTTTTAAGAGGGCAAATTGTTTTGAATATTACAGATCCAATAAAATGTAAAGATAAATTACTGAAGGATGAAAGTGATTGGGATGAAGTCTCTAGCCTCCCAATTGTTGAGCCTTCCATTGATAGTTGGAAAGATCCATTCTTCCAGGTTGCAACCATCTTCACCATCTTCTACCGCGTTGACCTCATGGTTGTTGATCTTCAAGGGTGGCCCTCCAGCACGGGCACGTCGTACAGCCTTTTGAGCACTTGAAGTGAAACCTAAGCCAAACTTGACAGATTTATACGGGATATCTGGGAGCTTTCCCCAGATAGTGCATCCTCCCTCTTCTATTACTGCTTTGGCATCCTTCAGAGATGACATCCGGAGTGGAGGCCTTGTAATCTTGGGAGCAGCCTTAGTCATTGACACCTCTTGGGGGACCTCTTCAAAGTGTTGAAACGGGGTTTCAATGAATTCTCCGTCCAATTCCATATATCTGAAGGAATTGAGATGGTTGATCATGTATTCTTCCTCTCTATGTACGGTGATAAATATTCCCTTGAACCGGATACTTCAGCATCTGGTGCAGTGTAGAGGTAACAACACCAACATTATGGATCCATGGCCGGCCTAGCAAGCAGGAATATGAAAGGCGGATGTCCATCACATAAAAAGTTGAATTAAAGGTTTGAGTTCCAACCTTTATGGGAATGTCCACCTCCCCATGTACCATCCTCTTCGAACCGTCAAAAGCCCTTACCACTATGTTGCTTGGCTACAAAGTCAACCCCTCACAGTCAAGTCTGTCAAGAGCTTTTTTGGGTAATACATTCAAAGATGAGCCAGTGTCCACCAAGACATGGGCCATAGTGGTGCCCCTACATTCCACTGATACATGCAATGCCTCATTATGTTTTCTTTCCCTCGGCGTCAGATCAACATCTGAAAAACCTAAACCATTGTCCGCAGTTAGGCTAGCCACGCAGTCTTGAAATTGATCAGCAGACGTCTCTTGCGATACATGGGCTATTTTTAAGAACTTCACCAAGGCTTTTGCATGCGCCTCGGAACACAGTAGTAATGCCAACATGGAGATTTTAGAGGGAGTTTTCCCCAATTGTTCAACTACATCATAGTCGCTTCTCTTTATAATTTTTAAGATCTCCTCCATTTCCTTCTTAGAGGTCTCAGGGATAGTTAATGACTGGGCCTTCATCTGGACATGCTCGACCAAAATACTTTTTCCTCGAGCTTCAGCAGCAGGAGTGTTGGTGGGAATGATATCAGAGGTTGTAACAACTTTGTCAATTGGAGTATTGTTGGAGATAAATGTAGGACCGGGAACAGCCTTTGGAGTAGCCACAAGGATAATTATCGGTCCAGAAACTGCTTTTGGGGGAGAAATTTTTGGAGAAAAGATCCTACCACTTCGGGTGATTTTGGTAGTTCCGGCAATATTACTGATGTCGGAATCTTCTTCTTCGGAGTTTATTTCCTCGGCGGTCGGCCAGTCTTGCTTAATACCATGGTAATAGACATCCCTTCCATAATTCCATGGTATGGTTTTGCCTGAAGTATATGGGACTGGCCCAGGCATTGTAATTATTATAGGAGCTGCTTTCAGAACTAATGTAATTCTAACAGGTCTTTTGGTGGAGACCCTGGAAGAATTGGCGGAAATGGTAATGATAGAGACATCTTCAACAGGAATAGGTGAAACTGAAGTGTTTTCGAACAAAATCTCTTTGTTATCTATCAGGCACTGAATGCATGTCTTCAACAAAGGACAGCCAAATGGTGATGATAAGTAGAGATGGCAAACTTCATTACAGCCTGGGAACACACCGACTTTCAACAAGTTTATCTTAATGGTCGGAAGTGGAGCCATGAGTTCATCAACTGCGGTAACAAACAAAATTTCTTCAATGGCATTGGTATTGTGACTATGTTTGGGCATAGGAGAAGAAATGACATTTGGCTTCTCGGGCGCATCAAACTCAATTTATTTTGCTTCAATGAGGTCTTGTATTTTGTTCTTCAAGGCCCAACAGTTATTAGTATCGTGACCAGGACTTTCAGAGTCATATGTGCAACGGGCATTGGGATGATAATGAGGGGATGTTGTATTGGGGTTTTTCAGGGCTTCTTTCAAGGTTACCAAGTTGGATCTTAGTAGATGAGGTAATACTTGAGACGGAGTCATGTTGATTCTGGTAAACTGTCTGACTGGCCTTTCTACCCTTGGTTGATCAGATGTAGGTTTTGGGATCATAAAAGCCCCCACCATTGGTCGGTGTTTGGCTCTATCTTGGTTTCTCTATGGATATACAGCAACTACCTCTTTCTTTCTAATGAAGGGCTTCTTTACAGCTGTTGAAGAAGATGTGTCTTTCTGAATCTTTCCATTCTTAATATCGGCTTCTTTCCTCTCTCCGATCAATATTAGTTCAGTAAAATCTGCAGATGAACTTCCGATTAAATGATTGAAGAAAGGACCAGATAAGGTGCCTAAGAACATGTCTACCAATTCTCTCTCAGACAGAGGGGGTTGAACTCTTCCAGCCAAATCTCTCCATTTTTGTGCATAGTCTTTGAAACCTTCATTGGGAACCATGGCCATACTCTGGAGTTGAGTACGGGTAGGCGCCAAATCAACATTGTACTGGTATTGCTTGTAGAAAGCTACAAAAAGATCTTCCCAATTATGAACATTGGCCCTTTCTAGTTGGTAGAACCAGTCAAGTTGTGTTCCAGACAGACTGCCTTGGAAAAAGTGCACCCATAAGTCTTTATTAGCGGTATGGGGTTGAATTTTCCTCACATATGATTGGAGATGCATTTTAGGGCATGACACTCCATCATATTTGGAAAATATAGGCACTTTGAATTTCGGAGGAATCACAATCCCTGACACTGGTCCCAATTCCTCGAAGTCCAAACCTGGCACCTTTTAGATTTCCATCGCGCTCAACCGCTCTTCAAGATGTTTATACTTATCATCAGCTGCAGGGTACTGTTCCTCCGAGTAGTCTTCTTCTTCTTCCTCTTCTTCCGATTCTGATGGGACAACTATTTCCTTGCCTTTCCCCTCTCCTTCACCGGATGTTGTTGCAAAGTCCAAAGTCCTTCTTGTCTGCCCATGAAATCTTCTTCCCATGTTTAAGCCTCCGGTTACCTTCTTTGTCTTATTTTTCCTCTCTTCAGCCAGCAGAGTCTTCAACTCTTCTTGCCCCTTGGCTAGGTTCATGAGCAACTGTTGAAACTGCGTATTTTGAGCTTGGAGATCTTTCACTGTTTGCTCGAGATCCATCTTACTGAAATAAACAGTAGAGAAATGAGGAGACTTGTTTCAAAAGACCTGTTTATGTTATGATGAATGATATGTGCATATGCAATGTTTTCAAGGATTTTAAAGATTCAAATTTGTTTTAGACAAAAAAGAAACACACGTTATATTAATAAGATAAAGTTTGAGTACATAAATGCCCCTTGGGCAAAATAATACAAAACTCTAAGATAGAAAAGTAGTGCGTATCCTTTTTGATGCAATGTAGGCATTCAGAGTATGCTCCTCATGAAGTAGCCTAGTGAGTTCCAAAACCTTCTTCTCGCTTGCGTAGAATTGGGCTTCGAAAGTATCTCGCTCTCCTTTGAGTTGTATCCAATCCCTTTGGAGGTCTTCAAGATATGTGGGCATGTCAAGATGTAAGATAGTGTATGGAACGTCTCCCTCTATGACAGGCTCAATGATTACCGGGAGAATGGAGGGGTAAGGCATCATAAGATTCTGAGCGCGAGTTCGTACCCATTTGAGGTAAGGCTCAAGAGGGATGGAATTCTTGTGTCCCAAAGTATTTCTATCCACCTTGTTTAACATCCTCCAAGCTCGGATAAATCTCTGGCGAAGACCTTGATTGTCGTTGTCGTAGTCGAATACCAAACCTTAAATCAGCATCTCGTGCAGGCCATCCCTTCGGGCATAACCAAACTGCCTTAAAGCTAAGCATGGGTTGTAGGTGATTCCTCCCCTAATGCCAAGTAAAGGGACATTAGGAAATTCCCTACAACAGTCGACAATGATAACATTCTCTTTGGAACGGGAGCACCAATGAATGTCTGAATGTTTGAGCGTCATCAACCTTTGTGACCACCTTGAACCTTGCTCATTCTTTAAGACTGATTGGGGAAGATGAGAAATAAACCATCTTGCCAAGAGAGGAGTGAAACACATAAGGACACCTATTTTCCTCATTATGCGAGTGTGAAAAGAGTGTAGGATATCCCGTAGCAATGTAGGCACCGGGTTGCGTGATATGAAGATTTTGACGGTGTTGACATCTATGAGTTGGTCAGGATTTGGAAACAAAACGATCCCATAGATGAGGAGAGCCACAATTTCTTCAAAGGCTTGTAAGTCTATGGAATTCCAACAACTTTGGGCTTGCTCAAACAGGAACCTTGCTAAGAAACCTTTGACACCACACCTTGTTTCCCAATGAGTTGTGACATCAGATGAGTGCAAGTGTAGAGCTTGAGCAATCTTTTCTAGCTTTGGGTCTCTTTCCGTACCATTGAAAGGTAGTTGATTAAGAATGGGAATCCTCAAGAGTTGGGAGAATTCTTCCAAAGTAGGCACAAGCTGATAGTCGGGAAATATGAAGCAATGGTGCAAAGGATCAAAGAACTGAAAGAGCACCTTCATCATATCCTCATTTGTGTTGGAGGTGACCAAGTTGAGTAGACGACCATGTCTCTTGGTGAATGGAGAGTTTTTAGGAATCCTTGAAGCTAGCTCCTTTAGTTGTGGAGGGCTTCTCACAAGGTTGACTTGAATAGTTTTCCTGCGAAGTGAATCTATTTCCTACAAAACAAGAACGAAGATGAATCCAAAAATCCTTGAAATGGTTAGTGGATGTATATGATGTTCATGATGTCCATGATGTTATGTACAAGTATGCATATACAAGCAAAGGAAACAAGTCCTTAGTTTAGGCTTGCATGGAGTTTTATAGGTAAGTACCCCCTTGAAGCTTAGTTGGCTTAAACCTGTCCTAGTATTAGTAACCGGGTTCTAAGGAGCTCAATATCACCAGATTGTTTCCTTGGTCATTGTTTCAGCTCAAGCCTCTTTAATGGTGACCTAAATATCCCAAGAAACCAACCCTCAATGAGTGTAGTATCGAGTATCTACCAACTTCGGACTGCACCAAGCCGGTCATCTCACTACATCCTAAAAGGCCAAGTTGGTCAAGTAAAGGTTCTAGAAGTTCATTAGTGCTTCATGACATCACTCAGCGGCCCCGTATTCTATTTGATTAACTCAAAAGCTACCGGTACCCACAAATATGTCGCACTAACTTAGCTATTGCTTAGACCATGTCGGTATACCCCACAGTGTTTCCATAACGTATTTCTACTTACCTATAATGTATCCCAAATCCGGGTAGAGGATTCAAACCCAAACAAAGAACCATAATGTAAAGCATACAAGTCAAACAATGTAAGCAAGTAAATGTGATATATCCCTAAGGTAACCCCACTTTTAGAATATTCCCCAGCAGAGTCGCCAGTTCTGTGATACGGTGGAAGAACTGACTTGATTTTTGTGTTTTATCGCAAATGTTGCGGTTAGTAAGAGTCGCCACCGACTTTTCTTTTATCCAAAAGTAAAGGTGAAAAAGCACAGGAAAGACCTTTGAGATTGTTTCTTGAGTTCAGGGGGTAGATTATCAAAAGGGAAGGTATTATCACCCTTTTCATCCATGGTTTTCCATGAGCTCTTAGTTATTTGCTAGATCACTTGCTTTTGTTTGAAATTGTGTTTTTGTGTGGTTTTGAAAGTATTTTGTAAAAGAGGCAATCTTTTAGGCAATCTTTGTAATGATTCTCGTTCGTAAGAATGTATACAAAGATGTTTGTCTTTTTTAAAAATTGTTTCAATGTTTGTAAGATGTTTGGAAATGTGTGTGTGTGTTTTTTTTTGAAAATTGCAAGGATATTTGTTTTGAAATGGAGCAAGTAACTAGAAGTAATCTACCTACTCAAATGTCTTTAATGTTCATTTTCTTTTCCTTTGATATTGTTGTCTTCCATTGATTTGGTAAACAACCCTATCTTTGGATGTAAACGGGACGGGCGTGGGTCATCGTATAGCCATGATTAGCAATGTTGCAAAGTATCTTAGCATTTATGAGGGACTAAGATCATTTTTGTCAGGCAACTTTGAATAGCGTCATCGAGGGTCTATGATCTTGTATTTCGATTGTTTATGCTAAGACACCCTACATGCATAACATGACCATTTTTTAGGCAACAAGTGGAGTTAACCTTAAGGGTGCTAGTGTGCAAGTGTGTTTGATTGCATGCTTTTGTCTTGAATTAGGGTTTTCTATTTGATTGAGTTTATCTTGCCATACAAACCCTAGTTACTAGCATGTTATATGAAAGCAATAAATTGCGAAATTTAAATGTTACTACGCTATTACAACATTTGTGGGAGGGGGTATACAACTTATGAATGGGGATTGCAATAATATAAACCTAATTAATCTATTACAACCAAATTGAATTTGTATAAATATTGGAATAAATAATGTACAAGATAAATTAAATATGCAAAGATATGTAAATGCAAAAGAAGATTTTGTTTATTTTTTATGTGAAAAGGTTTTAACCTAAACCTAATAAATAAATCAAGATTAATCTCAAATTAATTAGGAAAGGAAATTATTTTTAGAAAGGATTTTGATTAAATCCTAATTCTATTTTATCAAAAGGGAATAAATTTCTTTGAGAAAAATTAAGTATTTTTGCATTTTTTGTCTTGAAAAATAATATATGGTATTTTGGTCTTTTTGTATTAAAATAATATGTTTAATAAATATATATATATAAAAAAATGTATATCAAACTAATTATAATTTAATTTACAAGTTTATTAAACAAAGATAGTATATAACTTAAATAAAAAAATATTTTTTATGAGAAAATAAAATAAAATAAAACAAAATATAGTTTTTTATATATTTTATATTTTTATGATTTTTTATTATTAAGAAAATATTATTAGGAAAATAAAATGAAAACAAAATAAATAAATAAATGATAATGGGCCAGGGGTGCTGCAAGCAAATAGGAGGCAGGAGATTAGCAAAAACATAAGGCCCAATGTCTAGAAGCCCACGCTGCAAAAACAATCAAAAAAGGTGGAAAAATATGAAAAATTGCAAAAGGCAACGCCAAGGCTCGAACCCACGACCTATGGCATTTTTGCGCGCTGCCTTACCACTGGGGTGGCTGTACATCCGTTTATAGAAACACAAAGATAAATATATATTATAAAACTCCTCCTGAAGGAAACTTCATCTTCAATCTTGAGCCATGGCCGGACCACCTGTATCTCTCTCATTTCTCCATGAAAATGGAAAGTCCAAACATGAAAATTACAGTGTTTCTTCTCACGAGTTCAACCATATATCTTATGTAAACTAAAAGTCAAAGATCAAAGTTAATTTTGCTTGCCCTAATTAAAAACCTAATTTTTACAGAAAATTCAAATCCAAAATTCTCTATACACAATGAATATAAATGAAATCTATGAACATGGTTGGCTTTAGTGCAAGGATATCTACATTTTGTTTTCACAAATCAAGACCAAAGGATGCTTGTATGAAGAGATAGAAGTTTGAGTTTTTACCTCTTTCAGTTGAGATCGTGAATGGAGTTTGAGCAAGTTTTAAGAAGGCCTGAGGATCTGTTTAGCTTGCCTGAACTTCCCTGAGTGTGTTCCAATCCTTACTTTGCCTTGAAAGTTCCTGAATCTCCCTAGTCAAGTCAACCTGCAAGCTTGAAATGTAAAAATGGCAGATGGAGGAGGAGGAGTTACAGTAAGGGGACACGGGTCTGGAACACTTAGATATGATGCATATTAAGTGTTTTGGTGGTTAAAACTCAAAACGCACGAGTAGTTTTTGAGATTGCTATGTAAGTTGCAAAATTGCAAGTTATGGCAGATTTTCAATGTCAAAGTGTTTGGGAGAGTTTCTGAGTCTTAGAAATCGTGTTCTAGGTTCCAATACACTTGTGTACTAGTATAGAAAAGGTTTTTGATCAATTCCACACCAGGTTTTTGAGTTATAGCCTTTTGGCTCTATAACTTGCTTTTGAAGCAAAGTGAGGAGACAAGTCCCTAAGTGTTGTACAAGCATGGTCTGGTTTGGTAGAGGCTTCAGGCAAGTTGATTTTTGTTTTGGCTTTGCTTGTGTGCAGAGAAAATAAGTGCAAGGCTCAATGAGTGGAAAATTGCAAAATTAGTGCTTTATCAAAATGGAAATGGCACCTTTGTGCCAAAAATGGAATTGTTCTTGTACAATGCATTTAATGTTTGGCTAAAAGCTTCCAACATCTGTGAAAACATTTAATTAAGGAGTGAAAGTCAAGTTAGGATCCTGCATAGTAAGATTTTTTCAGCATGCTTGAGGATTTGAATTTTTGTTCTTCATGAAATGGCTTGAAATCAAAGTGAAAAATTTCCAACTTCATCTCTTCGATTCTCCCTACTCAAGAATGATCTCAAGGAGTTCTTGGACATTTTGGAAATCTTGCAATGTTCTCTACAACCCATATTTGAATTGCATTCAAAGATTCTCCATGGAACTATGTGAAAATTTTTCATGAAGTTAGGTCAAAAACCTGCCTAACTAGGGCAAAATTTCACTAAGTTATTTTAGTTCATGAGCATGTATTCACAAAATTATATCTTGAGATCCAAGCATATTTAGGAGAAATTGTGTGAAGCAAAGTTGTAGATTTCATGGATATCTACAATTTTCATGTTGGGAACTTCCTTTGAATCATCTTGCATCATGGTGATAATTTGGCTCAAAGTTGAAAAAAATAAGAAATTTTCTATACAGAGAAAATTTTCTAAGTTAGAATTTTTCAACTTTTCAAATCCAAATCTTAAATCTTTGGTTTCTTGATGAGCAAGTTTCATATTTTGACATGTTTTGATGAATTATGATCTTTGGCACTTGATTTTGACCAAAAAGTCAAAGTTTGACTTTTCAGTATACAGTTGACTTTTGATCAATTGACGGAAAAATTCATTTGTCAATCCAATGGATTTGTAATGTTTTGAATCATGTCATTAGGTCAACATGATGCAATTTAACTCTTGAGATCACACTTAAAACCAATTGATCTTCTGCTAGGTCAAAAATCAGAAATTGCCCCTTCTTAGTCAAAACCCTAATTTTGACCATTTTGCCCTTTTGATGTTTGATCAAATTTCTTGAGGAATTATGGTCCAGACTTGATCAAATGATACATGTGAGTCTAAAATGTTGATGTGGATAAAAAATTATGAAGTTTGACTGTAAATTGGCCATGGTTGACTTTTTCCCCAATACAACTGATTTTTAGGTCAATTGTCCAATTGACTGATCAAAAATGTGATTCAAAGCTTGAAACTTGACATGAGTATTCTTGGGGGTCCATAATGATCCTTGAAAGTCATATGAAGCATTGATAGTCCAAAAATACTTGTGCAAACTCAAACCCTAATTTTGGTCATCAGTGCATGAGGAGGTGTCTTGAGCTGGTCAAACCCTAATCCAGTCTTGAGTCAAAGAGATCTTATAAGGAAATTCTTGATAAGTGAGAGGGAAAATTTTGGGGTACAACAGGTACCACTGGGGCTCGAACCCATGTCCCATAGGTTACAGGCGTGCGCTTCTACCAATGGGGTGGCTATACACCCGTTAATACAAATGAAACAATAAATATGTAAGGCAAAACGTGTTCTGAAGACTTCATCTTCAACCTCCAGCCAGACCAATTGTAACTTGCTCATTTCTCATCAAAAATGAAAACTGTAAACATGAAACTTGTAGCAAATTTTCTCACAATTCCAGAAATGTAAAGTATTAAAACTATAGATCAAATATAAGCAAGAATTTTATGGCCCTAATCTGAACCCTAAAAATTTTAAAAGTTTCATTTTCAAAATTCTCTAAGCTCAAGCAAAATTAATGGAAACTAAGGACATGGTTAGCTTTAGGGAAATGATATCTACATGTTTTATTCACAAATAAATTATTGATGATGCTTGTATAAAGAGTTCCAAGTTGAGAAAATTTACCTCAAAAATGGAAATTGTGTTTTGAGTTTGAGCTTGTTTCAAGTGATGGTGATGATCAGGTTAGCTTCCTTGAGGTCCTAGGAAGCTAATGCAATGGTTAGCTTGAACAATGGATGGCTGATATGGCTTGGAGAAGTCAAGTTGCAGACTCTGTTTTTTGGTTATGGAAGTTATGGTAAATGGTGTTACAGTTCTCTTATAAGGATAAGGATGAGTTATATTTGATATAAGGAAGCTTTTGAAACTAAAAGGCCAAGAAACGCACGAGGGAAATGGGAGTTTGATGTTCAAGGTTAGAAAATGTGCAACAATGGAGTTTTTTGGGAAATTTCTGATTTGAGAGAGTTTTGGTGTATTTCAGGGTGCTCAAGCTCGTGTCCTAGCTCACAAATAATGACTCTATTTATAAGCAACAAGTTTGGAATGCTCTAGTTGATCAGAATTGAAATTTACATGTTTAAGTTAAACATGTGATTTTTTGACAAAACAAGTTTCCATGCCTTGTGTACTTGCTAAGATAGAGTGGTTATGCTTTAAACAAGCTTGCTTATGACTTTATGGATGGAGTGTGATCATAGGGAACAAGTTAGAGGCTCAATGTGAACTTTATGAAAAAAGCTTGCTTTACAAGAATGACATTGTTAACTTTGTGCCATAAATGTAAATGCAACTTGGACAATAGCTCAATTGCTTGGATCAAAGCCCTAACAGTTGTGCAAACATTTAATTATGGAGTGACAAACAAGTTTTAGGCCTGCAAAGCAAGGATTATGCAGCCTAGCATGGATTTGGTTCAAGTGTTCATCAAAAATGAGTTGTAATTCAAGTGACAAAACCCTAACTTCATCTCTTCGATTCTCCCTACTCAAGAATGATATCAAGGAGTTCTTGGACATTTTGGAAAGCTTGCAATGTGCTATACAACCCATCTTTGAATTTGTTTTGAATATCCCCTTGGAACTATATGAAAAAGTGCCATGAAGTTGGGTCAAAATCCTTACCAAATTAGGGCAAAATTTCACTAAGTGTTTAGTTTCATGACCCTATGTTCATAAAATTATAACTTGAGATCCAAGAATTTTTGGAAGGAGTTTTGTAAATCAAAGTTGTAGATTTCATGGAGATCTACAACTTTCATGTTGGAAGTTTCTCTTGAATCATCTTGCATCGTGGTGAAAATTTAGCTCAAAGTAATGAAAAAATATGAAATTTCCAACACTTAGAAAAATTTCTAAGTGTAGAAATTTTGACTTTTCAAAATGAAATCTTGAATTTTTGATTTCTTGATGAATAAGTTTCATATTTTTACATGTTTTGATGAATTGTGATTCTTGGCACTTGAATTTGACCAAAAAGTCAAAGTTTGACTTTTCAATATATAGTTGACTTTTGATCAGTTGACTGTAAAATTCATCTGTCAATCCAATGGACTTGCAATTTTTGAACCATGTCATTAGGTAAAAATGATTCAATTGGGCTCTTGATACCATGCCTTAAACCAATTGAGCATTTGTTAGGTCAAAAATCAGAAATTGCCCTTTTCTAGTCAAAACCCTAATTTTGACCATTTTGCCCTTTTGATGATTTGATCAAATTTCTTGGGGAATTAAGGTCCAAACTTGATCAAATGATACATATGAGTTTATAATGTTGATATTGATCAAAAATTATGAATTTTAACTGTAAATTGGCTATAGTTGACTTTTTCCCCAATATAGCTGATTTTTAGGTCAACTGCTCAATTGATTGAGCAAAAATGTGATTCAAGGCTTGGAACTTGGCATGATTAATATTGGGGGTCCATGATGATCCATGAAAGTCACATGGGACATTGGAAGTTCAAAAATCCTTGTGCAAACTCAAACCCTAATTTTGGTCATCAGTGTTTGAGGAGGTGTCTTGAGTTGATCAAACCCTAGTGCAGTCTTGAGCCCAAGGAGATCTTGTGAGTAAATTCTTGATAAGTGAGAGGGAAAATTTTGGGGTACAACAGCTGCCCCTGTTCAATCTTCTTAAACCTGGAGGGTTAGATTGGCTAGTTTTGCCATTCGTCACTCGAAGGTGGAAGATGATTGGACACTAGAGGGCCCAAAAATTTGCACTTGGTGATGTGATGGTAGAGGGAATGGGCTTAAAGATGCCATTTGGAGAAATGTTAGAAATTTGTTGGATATGGGCTTGTAGATTCCATCCAGAAGTGATTGTTGAATTGTAATTTGTGAGCTGGAAGAATGAGTATTAGAATGGCGTCTGTGTTTGGGGCGTATCCGTACTATATCTGAGAGTTAAATCTGAATGAATATCAGGATGGCATCCTTGTCTGGAGTGTATCTGAACTGTATCTGAAAGTTGGATATGAGTGAGTATCAGAATGGCATTCGTGTCTGGAGCGTATCTGAACTGTATCTGAGAAGTTGAATCTGAATGAGCATCAAAATAGCATCCGTGTCTGGAGCGTATCTGAACTGTATCTGAGAAGTTGAATCTGTATGAGTATCAGAATGGAATCCGTGTCTGGAGCATATCTGAACTGCATCTGACTGTATCTGAGAGTTGAATGAGCTTCAGGATGGCATCTGTGTCTGGAGCGTATCTGAACTGTATCAAACTTTGAACAATGTCAATGGTAGCTGTTAACCTTATCCTGAAAAGGGTAAAATGTTAGCAAAAATGCAAAGTCATATTGTATGAAATGCATGGTATAATGCATTTGTGTTATCAATGTTTATGATATATGGATGCAATGTATGCGTATGCAAGCTAATCTGCCACACTGTTGTTGGATTGGGGAAAATAAATCCCTGACTGCTGTTGAGGATATGGAGTATAAGTCTTCATGTTGTGAAGTCTAAGTGTTGATGAATTTCTTCCTGGAGAAATAAACTATGTTGTAAGGGAGATGGCGTGTACTGCTTGTAAAATCCTGTTGGGGAATCCTGAGAAATTTGACGACTTCTACTGGGGATTGATAACGGGAAGCTACGTTCCGCTGGGGATTAAACTGCACATTATGATGGATTATGGAAATAGAATAGAGAGATATCTCTACCCCTTAAAGCCATCAGTGATTGTCTTTCTATTTCATTTATTTGTAAACAATAATTATGTTCAAATGCATATGTTCAAAAACGAATCATTGGACGTTTTCTGTAAATAACAAAATAGAGTAAAGAAAAACAGATAGTTTTGCACTTTCAAAGGGATATCTTTGTATTGACTTTGAGTAAGTATTTTTTGTATAATGAGACAAATATTCTAGTAAGAGAATATTGTCGTAAAAAATGAAAATTTTGATACAAAGAAAAGATAGCTATGTGTAATAATCCCATGGGGTTCCCATTCTGTTATAGCCTTCGTATCTCTAAGCGTCTTATCTATTTGTTGCCTCCTCTGAAGATGATTGAATTGATCAGAACCTCCGAGTTTTTCAGTTGAAGCCAAAGGTTGTCCATAAAGGTGATCCAACAGGAAATATTCATGCGCTTTAATTCCCTAACTTTTGCCTGGACCTCCCTTTCGGGTTTTCAGTCCCCCGGGAAACCCTTTTTTGCCCAGTCGCCCTTTCGAGTTTTCAACTTGTCGGGTGTACAGATTTTTTTTTGTTTTATCCCTAATTTTTGCCCGAACCTTTTTGGTTCATTGGGATGCCCTTGTTTTGCCTAGGTGCATCAACCTAGCGGGTCTCTTATGTGTAGTATCTTTTGGCTATGTCCGCGTTCGCAGGGTGCGACAGGTCATCACCATCCATGGTGGTCAATATCATTCTGCCACCAGAGAATATGTTTTTGATTACAAATGGTCCTTCGTATGTAGGAGTCCATTTTCCCCTGGGATCACCTTGCGGAAGTATGATGCGCTTGATCACCAGATCTCCAACTTGATATACTTTTCATTTGACCTTTTTGTTGAAAGCTTTGATCATCTGTTTTTGATACATTTGACCATGACAAATAGCAGTAAGCCTTTTCTCATCAATCAAGTTTAGTTGATCAAGTCGAGTCTGGATCCAATTGTCTTCATTCATCCCTGCATCCTTCATAATTCTCAGAGAGGGGATCTGGACCTCAATAGGCAAGACAACTTCCATGCCGTAAACCAGAGAATAGGGTGCTGCCCCGGTTGATGTGAGAGTTGTGGTACGATATCCGTGGAGAGTGAATGGTAGCATCTCATGCCAGATTTTGTATGTGACTGTCATTTTCTGTATGATCTTTTTAATGTTCTTATTCGCGACTTCGACATCACCATTCATCTTTGGTCGGTAAGGGGAAGAATTGTGATGCTGAATCTTGAATTGCTCGCACAAGGCAGTGATCATAGTATTGTTCATGTTTGTACCATTGTCTATAATGATCCTCTCTGGGATACCGTAACGACAGATGAGATTCTACTTGATGAACCGGGCGACAACATTCTTGGTCACGGAAGCGAAAGAAGCTGCCTCCACCCACTTTGTGAAATAGTCAATGGCCACTAAGATGAAGCAGTGTCCATTGGAAGTTGTTGGTTTGATTTCCCCAATCATATCAATTCCCCACATAGTAAAGGGCCAAGGATCCGTCAAGGAATTTAGAGGAACCGGAGGTACGTGCACCTTGTTAGCATAAATCTGACACTTATGGTAGGTTCAAGAGTGTTGATAGCAATTTGCTTCCATGGTAGACCAGTAATAACCTGCCCGTAGGATTTTCTTTGCCATCGTATGCCCACTGGAATGGGTGCCAAAAGTTCCTTCATGTAACTCAGCCATGATCCTTTCAGCTTCAAACTCATCTACGCACCAAAGTAACACTGAGTCATGGTTGCGTTTGTAAAGAATGCCATTACTGAGGAAAAATTTAGCAGAGAATATCCTTAAGAACTTCTTGTCATTTACTGAAGCTCCTTCTGGATATTCTTGGGTTTTGAGATACTTCTTGACTTCGTGAAACCAAGGCTGGTCCACTACTTCTTCAGTATTAATCTCGTGACAGTGTGTTGGTTAATCCCTTCATTCAATGGTGATCTGGGGAGCCTCGTTATCCCATTTAAGTTTAAACATAGATGACATTGTGGCTAATGCGTCTGCTAGCTGATTTTCTTCTCGCGGGAAATGTTCGAAGGTAATCTCCTCAAAATGTGGGAGCAATGTCAAAACATATTCTTTGTAAGGGATAAGGTTAGGGTGTTTGGTGTCCCATTCCCCTTTGATCTGGCTGATAATCAAAGCTGAATCTCCGAATACATTCAACGATTTGATCCCCAAGTCTATGGAAGCTTTGAGACCAAAGATGCACGCTTCGTATTCCGCCATGTTATTTGTACCATTGAAGTAGAGTCTTATAGTAAATGGAGTATGACACCCTTCAGGAGATATGAGTACTGCACCAATACCATTGCCGAGTGCGTTAGATTCCCCATCAAAAACCAGGGTCCATCGGGATCCTTGTTGAGGTCCGTCATATGGCCTAAATTCTTCACAGTTGTTTACCATCATGATGTCTTCATCCGGGAATTCGAACTTCATGGACTGGTAGTCTTCCACAGCTTGGTGAGCAAGGTGATCAGCTAGTACACTTCCCTTTATAGCTTTCTGGGTAGTATACTGTATGTCATATTCTGTTAGGATCATCTGCCATCTCGTTATTCTCCCAGAGAGAGCAGGTTTCTCAAAGATGTATTTTATTGGATCCATTTTGGATATCAACAAGGTAGTATGGGTCAACATATATTGTCTTAGCTGGCTAGCAACCCATGCCAGAGCGTAGAAAGTTTTATCGAGCAGTGAATATCTTGTTTCACAGTCGGTAAACTTTTTGCTCAGGTAATAAATAGCATGCTCTTTTTGGCCAGACTCGTCATGCTGCCCCAACACACACCCCATTGAATTTTCCAACACAATCAGATACATAATCAATGGTCTTCCCTCGACTGGTGGTATCAAAACAGGAGGCTCTTGCAGGTAATCTTTGATCTTGTCGAAAGCAGTTTGGCATTCATCATTCCATTTGACTACTTGATCTTTCTTCAATAGTTTGAAGATTGGTTCACAAGTAGCTTTCAGGTGAGAAATTAATCTGGCAATGTATTTCAAGCGTCCCAAGAATCCTCTGACTTCCTTCTCAGTACAAGGAGCAGGCATCTCTTGTATTGCTTTTACCTTGGCAGGATCTACTTCAATACCCTTATTGCTGATGAAGAAGCCTAGGAGCTTACCAGACCTTACTCCAAACGTGCATTTATTTGGGTTCAACCTCAGCTTGTATTTCTTTAATCTCTCAAACAGTTTCTGTAAGTGATCAAGATGCTCTTCTTCCGTCTGAGACCTAGCTATCATGTCGTCCATGTAGACCTCTATTTCATGATGTATTATGTCGTGAAATAGAGCTACCATGGCACGCTGATAGGTTTCCCCCGTATTCTTCAGTCCGAATGGCATAATCTTGTAGCAGAATGTGCCCTACTGTGTGACAAAAGTTGTCTTCTCCATGTCTTCAGGCGCCATTTTGATTTGGTTGTAACCTGAGAAACCGTCCATGAAGGAAAACACTTTATGTTGTGCAGTATTGTCAACTAGGATGTCAATGTGAGGAAGTGGGAAATCATCCTTAGGGCTTGCCCTATTCAAATCTCTGTAATCCACACACATTCGTACCTTGCCGTCTTTTTTGGGCACGTGAACAACATTGGCAACCCATTGCGGATAGGAGGTGACGGCCAATAATCCAGTGTTAAATTGTTTCATGACTTCTGCTTTAATCTTTTTTGACATGTCAGGTCGCATACGATGAACCTTTTGTTTTACTGGTGGACAGTCAACTCTTGTAGGTAGACGATGTACCACAATATCTACATCAAGTCCTGGCATATCTTTATACAACCAGGCAAAGACCTCAACATACTCATGTAACAACTGAACCAACCGCTCCTTGACACTGGGTTCCAGGTTGGCACCCACTTTGACCTCTCTTTTGTCTTCTTTGGTACCTAGGTTGATTGTATCCACGGGTTCCTCGTGGGGATGAATGGTTCTCTCTTCTTGTTGTAGCAATCTAGAAAGTTCCCCTGGTACTTCACAGTCTTCCTCACCTTTGTCTTCAGCTTGGTAGATTAGATTTTCAGAGTCACAGAAGGCCATAGCAGAACCTTTATCTATGGGATCCCGAATGGACGTAGACATGCATTGTGAGTGTGAGTGTGTGTAAGGGTATAACTATCTTTGAAAGAAATGAAAAATGTAAAAGAGAAAAACAATGAGCACAAAATTTGTATGCAAAACGTCAATGATTCATTGATTTCATATGGAAATGAGATAATAACCCTTACAAATGGACCATTGTGCCTCAGGTAAGACACAAGGTTATAAGAGTTTGATTTGTTTTAATATTACAGCTCCAACAAAATGTAAAGACAAATTACTGTGGGATAAAAGTGATCGGGACGAAATCTCTAGCCTCCCAGTTGTTGACCCCTCCACTGACAGTTGGGAAGATCCAATCCTCCAGGTTGCAGCCATCTTCATCATCCTCTACCGTGTTGACTTCACGGTTGCTGATCTTCAGGGATAGTCCTCCAGCACGAGTGCGGCGTACAGCCTTCTGAGCACTTGAAGTGAAACCTAGGCCAAACTTGTCAGATTTGTATGGGATATCTGGGAGTTGTCCCCAGATAGTGCACCCACCTTCTTCTATCACTGCCTTTTCATCCTTCAAGGATGACATCTTGAGTGGAGGCCTCGTGATCTTGGAAACAACCCTGGTTACTGTCATATCTTGTGGGACTTCTTCAAAATGATGGAATGGAGTTTCAATAAATTCACCATCTAATTCCACATATCTGAAGGAATTGAGATGGCTGATCAGATACTCTTCTTCTCCATGAACAGTGATAATCTTCCCTTGAATTGGATACTTCAGCATTTGGTGCAACGTAGAAGTAACAGCGCCAGCATTGTGAATCCATGGTCGGCTAGAAAGCAGCAGTATAAAGGGTGAATATCCATTACATAAAAAGTTGAATCAAATGTTTGGGTTCCAACCTTTATAGGGATATCCACTTCCCCATGTACCATCCTTTTTGAGCTGTCAAAATCCCTCGCTACTATGTTGCTTGTCTTCAATGTCAATCCCTCGCAGTCAAGCCTATCAAGAGCCTTTTTAGGTAATACATTCAGAGATGAGCCAATGTCCACCAAAACATGAGCCAAGGTTGTGCCCCTACATTCAAATGAGACATGAAATGCCTCATTATGTTTCCTTCTTCTTGGCGTTGAATCAGCATCTGAAAAACCTAGATCATTATCTGCAGTCAAGCTAGCTACATAGTCTTGGAACTGATCTGCAGATGTTTCTTGGGGTACATGAGCAGTTTTCAAGAATTTTACCAAGGCTTTTGCATGCGCCTCGGAACATAGTAGTAAAGCCAGCATGGAAATTTTAGATGGAGTTTGTCCCAGTTGTTCAATTACATCGTAGTCACTTCTTTTTATGATCTTTAGAATTTCCTCCATCTCTTTTCGAGAGATCTCATGGATAGCCAATGATTGCGCCTTCGTCCGGACAGGCTCAATCAAAATACTTTTACCTCGGGTCTCGGTTGACTCGGCAGTAGATATGTTAGTAGGAGTGATAGCAGGGATTGTAATAGCTTTGTCAGTTGGAGCATTGGTGGAGATGATTGTGGGACTGGGAATAGCCTTCGGAGGAGCAACAACAACATGAATGATTACGGGTCCAGAAACTACTTTTGGGGGAGCAATTTCTGGAGAGAATATCCTTCCATTTCTGGTAATCTTGCTAGTCCCAGCAATGTTACTGATATCAGAGTTATCTTTCTCGAAACTTGAATCTTCGGAAGCTGGCCAATCTTGCTTGATACCGTTGTAGTAGACATCCCCTCCATAATTCCATGGTACGGTTTTGTTTGACAAATACGGGACTGGTCCATGCATTGTAATTATCAAAGGAGCTACTTTTGGAACTGATGTAATTCTAACGGGTCTTTTGGTGGAGACCCTGGAAGAATTGTCGGAAATGGTCACGATGGAAACATCATTATAAGAAACAGGTGGAAAAAAAAGTCTTTTCGAACATAATCTCCTTGTTATCTATTAGGCACTGAACGCCTGCTTTCAACAAAGGACAACTGGTTGGTGAGGACAAACAGAAATGACAGCTTTCATCACAACCCCAGAAAACACTGGCATTCAATAAGTTTCATTTGATAGTCAGGAGTGGGGTCATAAGTTCATCAACTGAAGTAACAAACACATCTTCCTCAATAGCATGGGCATTATGGCCATGTTTGGGCATAGGGGCAGAAATGACATTGGGCTTTTCCGGCGCATCGAATTCAATCTCTTTGGCTTCAAAGAGGTCTTGTACTTTGTTCTTTAAAGCCCAACAGTTGTTAGTGTCATGGTCGGGACTCTCAAAATGTTATGCGCAACGGGCATTAGGATGATAGTGAGGATATGTTGTGTTAGGGTTCTTTGGAGCTTCTTTCAAAGTCACTAGGTTGGATCTTAGCAAGTATGGCAATACTTGAGATAAGGTCATGTTAATTCTGGTGAATTGTATGACTGGTCTTTACATCCTTGGTTGGTTGTTTCTTTACTGATCAGACGCAGGTTTAGGAATCATAACAGCCCCCACTATTGGACGATGTTCGGCCTTATCTTGATTTCTCTGAGGATAAACATCAACCACTTCCTTATTTCCGATGAATGGTTTCCTTACAGCAGTAGAGGATGCATCTTTTTGAATCTTTCCACTTTTTATTTCGGCTTCTACCCTTTCTCCGGTCAATATTAGTTCAGTAAAACCTGCCGATGAACTCCTAATTAGGTGATTGAAGAAGGGACCAGACAAGGTGCCCCAAAACATGTCTACTAATTTTATTTAAGATAGAGGAGGTTGAACTCTTCCGGAAAAATCTCTCCATTTTTGCACATAGTCCTTGAAGCCTTCATTTGAAACCATGGCCATACTCTGGAGTTGAGTACGGGTAGGCGTAAGATCAGTATTGTATTGGTATTGTTTGTAAAAGGCTGCAGCAAGAGCTTCCCAGTTATGAAAATTTGCTCTTTCTAACTGATAAAACCAATCAAGTTGAGTTCCAGATAGACTGTCTTGGAAGAAATGTACCCATAAATCTTTGTCAGTAGTATGGGGCTGAATCTTCCTTACATAGGACCGGAGATGAATTTTGGGGCATGAGATTCCGTCATATTTGGCGAACACAGGTGCTTTGAATTTTTGAGGAATGACAATTCCTAATACCAGTCCCAACTCCTTAAAATCCAATCCAGGCACTTTTTGTATTTCCATTGCACTCAACCGTTCTTCTAAATGCTTATACTTGTCGTCAGCTGAAGGGTATTGTTCTTCAGAATAGTCTTCTTCTTCCTCTTCCTCTTCTGAATCAGACTGAAAAACTGTTTCCTTACCCTTCCCATATTGGTTGTCTTTCTCACTGGATGTCGTTGCAAAGTCTAAGGCCCTTCTTGTCTGCCCTTGGAATCTTCTTCCCATGTTCAGAATTTTGGTTATCTTCTTCGTCTTCTTTTTCTTCTCCTCAATCAGCAAGGTCTTCAACTCTTCTTGTCCTTTGGCAAGAGTTAAGAACAATTGTTGAAACTGTGTTTCTGAGCTTGGAGGTCCTTCACCGTTTGCTCGAGATCCATCTTACTGAAATAAACAGTAGAGAGATGAGGAGACTTGTTGCAAGAAACTTGTTTATGTTATGATGAATGATAAATGCGTATGCAATGATTTCAAGGATTTTAAAATTCAAATTTGTTTTAGACAAAAAGAAAACACACATTATATTAATAAATTAAAGCTTTGAGTACATCAATTCCCTCTTGGGAAAACAAATACAAGAAACTCTAAGATAGAAAGGTAGTACGCATCCTCTTTGGTGCAATGTAGGCATTCAGAGTCTGCTCCTCATGAAGTAGTCTAGTGAGTTCCAAAACCTTCTTCTCGCTTGCGTAGAATTGGGCTTCGAAAGTATCTCGCTCCCCCTTGAGTTGTATCCAATCTCTTTGCAAGTCTTCAAGAGAGATGGGCATGTCAGTATGTAGGATAGTGCATGGAACATCTCCTTCCATGACAGGCTCAATGATTACTGGGAGAATGGAAGGATAAGGCATCATAAGACTCTGAGCACGAGTTCGTACCCATTTGAGGTAAGAATCAAGAGGGATGGAATTTTTATGCCCCAAAGTCTTGTTATCTACCTTGTTTAACATCCTCCAAGCTCGGATAAATCTCTGGAGAAGACCTTGATCGTCGTTGTCGTAGTCAAATACCAAACTTTGAATCAGCATCTCGTGTGGGCCATCCTTTCGGGCATAACCAAATTGTCTTAAAGATAAGCAGGGGTTGTAGGTGATACCTCCTCTAATTCCAAGTAAAGTGACATTAGGAAATTCCCCACAACGGTCGACAATAGTAACATTCTCTATGGATCGAGAGCACCAATGGATGTCTGAATGTTTGAGCGTCATCAACCTTTGTGACCACCTTGAACCTTGCTCATTCTTTAATACAGATTGGGAAAGATGAGAAATAAGCCATCTTGCCAAGAGAGGAGTGAAACACATAAGGACACCTCTTTTCCTCATTGTGTGAGTGTGAAAAGAGTGTAGGATATCCCCTAGCAATGTAGGCACCGGGTTGCGGGATATGAAGATTTTGATGGTGTTCACATCTATGAGTTAGTCAGGATTTGGAAACAAAACTATCCCATAGATGAGGAGAGCCACAATTTCCTTAAAGGCTTGAATGTCCAAAGAATTCCAACAGCTTTGGGCTTTCCCAAACAAGAACTTTTCTAGAAAACCTTTGAGACCACTCCTTGTTTCCCAATGAGTTGTGACATCAGATGAGTGCAAGTGTAGAGCTTGAGCAATCTCTTCTAGATTTGGGTCTCTTTCCATACCATTGAAAGGTATTTGATTGAGAATGGGAATCCTCAAGAGTCGGGAGAATTCTTCCAAAGTAGGCACAAGTTGATAGTCGGGAAATTTGAAGCAATGGTGTAAAGGATCAAAGAACTGAAAGAGCACCTTTATCATGTCCTCATCTGTGTTGGAGGTGACCAAGTTGAGTAGGCGACCATGTCTCTCGGTGAATGGAGAGTTTTCTGGAATCCTTGAAGCTAGCTCCTTAAGTTGTGGAGGGATCCTTACAAGGTTGACTTGAATAGTTTTCCTGCGAAGAGAATCCATATCCTACAAAACAAGAACAAAGATGAATCCAAAAATCCTTGAAATGGTTAGTGAATGTGTATGATGTTATGATGTTCATGATGTTATGTATGTATATACAAACAAAGCAAAAAAATCCTTAGGTTTAGGATTGCATGGAGTTTTATAGGTAAGTACCCACTTGAAGTTTAGTTGGCTCAAACATGTCCTAGTAATAGTAATTGGGTTCTAAGGAGCTCAATATCACTGGTTTGTTTCCTTGGTCATTGTTTCAGCACAAGCCTCTTTAATGGTGATTGAAATATCCCAAGAAACCAAACCTCAATGAGTGTAGTATCAAGTATCTACCAACTTCGGACTGCACCAAAGCTGGTCATCTCACTACATCCTAAAGGCCAAGTTGGTCAAGTAAAGGTTATAGAAGTTCATTAGTGCTTTATGACATCACTCAGCGGCCCCGTATTCTCTTTGATTAAATCAAAGGCTACCGGTACCCACAAATATGTCTCACTAACGTAGCTATTACTTAGACCATGTCAGTATACCCCACACAGTTTCCACAATGTATTGCTACTTACCTATATTATATCCCACATTCGGGTAGATGATTCAAACCCAAACAAAGAACCATAATATAAAGCATACAAGTCAGACAATGAAAGCAATTAAATGTGATCTAGCCCTAAGGTAACCCCACTTTTAGAATTCCCCAGCAGAGTTTCCAGTTCTGTGATATGGTGGGAGAAATAACTTGAGGATTTTGTGTTTGATCGCAAGTGTTGGGGTTAGCAAGATTCGCCACCGACTTTTCTTTTATCCAAAAGGAAAGGTGAAAAAGCATAGGAAAGACCTTTGAGATTATTTCTTGAGTTCGGGGGGTAGATTATGAAAATGGAAGGTATTAGCATCCTTTTCATCCATGGTTTTCCATAGGATCTTAGTTACTTGCTAGATCACTTTCTTTTGTTTGAAATTGTGCTTTGTGTGGTTTTTTGAAAGTATTTTGTAAAGAGGCTATTGTTTAGGCAATCTTTGTAATGATTCTTGTTTGTAAGAATGTATACAAAGATGTTGATCCTTTGAAAAATGTTTTCAATGTTTGTAAGAAGTTTGAAAGTGTGTGTGTTTGTTTCGAAAATAGCAAGGATATTTATTTTGAAGTAGAACAAGTAATTAGGAGCAATCTACCTACTCAAAAGTCTTTTTTATTCATTTTCTTTTCCTTTGACATTGTTGTCTAAACATTCATTTGGTAAGAAACCCTATCTTTGGATGTAAACGGGACGGGCGTGGGTCATCATATAACCATGATTAGCAACGTTGCAAGGTATCTTAGCATTCTTTTTGAGGGACTAAGATCATTTGTAAGGCAACTTAGATAACGTCATCGAGGGACCATGATCTTGTATTTTTGCTTGTTTTTTTGCTAAGATACCTCACATGCATAACATGGCCATTTTTGTAAGGCAACAAAGTGGATTTTACCCTAGGGGTGCTAGTGTGCAAGTGTATTGTTTTCATGCTTGATTTTGTCTTGAATTAGGGTTTTCTAAGCATGATTTTAGTCTTTCCATACAAACCCTAATTACTAGCATGTTATATAAAAGCGATAAATTGCGAAATTTAAAATTACGACGCTATCACAACATTTGTGGGGAGGGGGTGTACAAGTTGAATAGGGATTGCAAGAATTAAACCTATTTGATCTATTACAATCAAATTGAATGGGTATGAATATACAAGGAATTTAAATAAATACAAAGTATAAAAATAAATGTACAAGGATGCAAAATGTGAAGAAAATCAATTTGTTTGGTTTTCATGAAAAGAAGATTTTTGTCTTAACCTAATTAAATAAAGAAAATAGTTAATTAAGTTTGAATTTATTAAGAAAAGATTTTAAATGAAAACCCTAATTCTATTAATCAAAAGAAAATAAGTTTAAGAAAAGTATTTTTTTTTGGTATTTTTTATCTTGAAAATATTTATAGTATTATAAAATATCTTTATCTTTTTTATATTAAAATAATGTATTTTAAATGGTGTTGAAAAAATAAATAAATAAAATAATATTAATTAAGTCTATAAGATTTACTTAATAAAATAAATAAAGTATAATATATAAAAATATTTTTTTATGGAAAAATAGAATAAAATAAGTCAAAATATAAATATATCATTTTTTGTATTTTATGATTTTTTTTAGTATTTAGAAAATATATATTTAAGAAAAGATAAATAAAATAAATAAATAAATAAATAACTTAGGTCAGTGGGTGCCAAAAGGAAACAGTGAGGTTAGTGAGCAAAAACAAACAAAAAACAAGCCAGGCCCAAAGGGGCCCAGCGCCTGCCAAAATAAACATACAAAAGTCAGAAAAATGTGAAAAAATTGAAAAAGGGTACCACTGGGGCTCGAACCCAAGTCCCATAGGTTACAGCCGCACACTTCTACCACTGGGGTGGCTATACATCTATTAATACAAATGAAACAATAAATATGTAAGGCAAAACATGTTCTGAAGACTTCATCTTCAACCTCCAGCCAGACCAACTGTAACTTGCTCATTTCTCATCAAAAATGAAAACTGTAAACATGATACTTGTAGAAAATTTTCTCACGATTCCAGAAATGTAAAGTATTAAAACTATAGATCAAAGATAAGCAAGAATTTTAATGGCCCTAATCTGAACCCTAAAAATTTCAGAAGTTTCAGTTTCAAAATTCTCTAAGCTCAAGCAAAATTAATGGAAACTAAGGACATGGTTAGCTTCAGGGCAATGATATCTACATGTTTTATTCATAAATAAACTATTGATGATGCCTGTATGAAGAGTTTCAAGTTAAGAAAACTTACCTCAAAACTGGAAATCGTGTTTTGAGTTTGAGCTTGTTTCAAGTGATGGTGATGATCAGGTTAGCTTTCTTGAGGTCCTAGAAAGCTAATGCAATGGTTAGCTTGAACAATGGATGGCTGAAATGGCCTGGAGAAGTCAAGTTGCAGACTCTGTTTTTTGGTTATGGAAGTTATGGTAAATGGTATTACAGTTCTGGAATAAGGATAGTGATGATTTGTATTTGATGTAAGGAAGCTTTAGAAACTAAAAGGCGAAGAAACGCACGAGGGAAATGGGAGTTTGATGTTCAAGGTCAGAAATTGTGCAGCAATGGAGTTTTTTGGGCAATTTCTGATTTGAGAGAGTTTTGGTGTATTTCAAGGTGCTTATGATCGTGTCCTAGCTCACAAATAATGACTATATTTATAAGCAACAAGTTTGGAATGCTCTAGTTGATCAGAATTCAAATTTACATGTTTAAGTTAAACATATAATTTTTTTACAAAACAAGTTTTCATGCCTTGTGTACTTGCTAAGATAGAATGGTTATGCTTTAAACAAGCTTGCTTCTGACTTTGTGGATGGAGTGTGATCAGAGGGAACAAGTTAGAGGCTAAATGTGAACTTTATGCAAAAATCTTGCTTTACAAGAATGGCATTGTTAACTTTGTGCCATAAATGGAAATGCAACTTGGACAATAGCTCAATTGCTTGGATCAAAGCCCTAACAGATGTGTAAACATTTAATTATGGAGTGACAAACAAGTTTGAGGCCTTCAAAGCAAGGATTATGCAGCCTAGCATGGATTTGGTTCAAGTGTTCATCAAAAATGAGTTGTAATTCAAGTGACAAAACCCTAACTTCATCTCTTCGATTCTCTCTACTCAAGAATGATCTCAAGGAGTTCTTGGACATTTTGGAAATATTTCAATGTTATCTACAACCCATATTTGAATTTCTTTTGAAGATTCCCCTTGGAACTATATGAAAAAGTGCCATGAAGTAGGGTCAAAATCCTGACCAAATTAGGGCAAAATTTCACTAAGTATTTAGTTTCATGACCTTATGTTCATAAAATTATAACTTGAGATCCAAGAATTTTTGGAAGGAGTTGTATAAAGAAAAATAATAGATTTCATGGAGATCTACAACTTTCATGTTGGAAGTTTCTCTTGAATCATCTTGCATCATGGTGAAAATTTGGCTCGAAGTTATGAAAAAATATGAAATTTCCAACACTTAGAAAAATTACTAAGTTTAGAAAATTTGACTTTTCAAAATGAAATATTGACTTTTTCATTTCTTGATGAATAAGTTTCATATTTTGACAAGTTTAGATGAATTGTGATCCTTGGCACTTGAATTTGACCAAAAAGTCAAAGTTTGACTTTTCAGTATACAATTGACTTTTGATCAGTTGACTACAAAATTCATCTGTCAATCCAATGGACTTGCAATTTTTGAACCATGTCATTAGGTCAAAATTATGTAATTGGGCTCTTGATACCATGCCTTAAACCAATTGACCATTTGCTAGGTCAAAAATCAGAAATTGCCCTTTTCCAGTCAAAACCCTAATTTTGACCATTTTGCCCTTTTGATGATTTGATAAAATTTCTTGGGGAATTATGGTCCAAACTTGATCAAATGATACATATGAGTTTATAATGTTGATATGGATCAAAAGTTATAAAGTTTGACTGTAAATTGGCCATATTTGACTTTTTCCCTAATACAGCTAATTTTTAGGTCAACTGCTCAATTGACTGAGCAAAAATGTGATTTAAGGCTTGGAATGTGGCATGATTAATCTTGGGGATCCATGATGATCCAAGAAAGTCACACGGGACATTGGAAGTTCAAAAATATTTGTGCAAACTCAAACCCTAATTTTGGTCATTAGTGCTTGAGGAGGTGTCTTGAGCTGATCAAACCCTAGTGCAGTCTTGAGCCCAAGGAGATCTTGTGAGTAAATTCTTGATAAGTGAGAGGGAAAATTTTGGGGTACAAAAATAAGCATAGATTAAACACACCCATAAGATAGACAACAAGAGTGGATACCGTAGATTACTACGGGCGTGTGGGGTGCTAATACCTTCCCCTCGCGTAACAGACTCCCTTACACATATCTCTCGGTCATTTGATCATGATTTCACCCTTCTCAGGTTTACTCGATGTTTACCTTTCCCATCTTGTGGGATAAAAAACGTTCTATGGCGACTTCAATGATTTCATTATCAGTTGATTGTTCAGCCGGTTGTTTCAATACCACCTCATGTGCATCATTACATCTATAACAAAATACAAAAAAAAATATAGCTTATATGTTTTCTCCTTGTGTCAAGCAGGGTTTTGAAGCAAGAAATCTTCATCAATACAAGACTTGATCAAATTGGGATTTTGATTGAAAATAATGGACCATTGACTTTTGGCTTAGTGAATGACCTAATGGCTTAAGGCATGATTCAAAGAACTAAAATTCAACATCTTGGCCTAATTGTAGAGCTCAAGAAATTTCCAAAGATACAATTGATTGATAGTGGAAGAATGAGAATTAATTGATGAAAAGTTAACTGTCACACAAAAGTCAAACTTGGACTTTTTGGTCAACATTGAACTTCAAAGATCGAGGATCATCAAAACATTAAAAATTATCAAACTTGATCATCAAGAATCAAGAGAATCAAGAAAGTCAACAAAAGTCAAAGTTGAAGGATTTCTAAACACTTAGAAAAATTCAAGTGTTTTTGCATTTAAAAACCCTAACTTCATGGAAAATTTTCACCAAGATCCAAGTTAATTCAAGGAAAACTTTAGACATGAAGGTTGTAGGATGGAAATTTCTACAACTTTTTCTATGAGGGTTGATCTCAAAAAAATTCTCAAATCAAGGGATATAAGCATGAGAAGTTATGCCACACTTAGAAAAATTATGAAGTACTTGTTTCATCCCTAAACAACAAAAATGTAAGGCTTTTTTTTACCAATATCCCAATTGATTCAAGGAAAGTGTTCAACATGAAAGTTATAGATATTTCTTAAAGATTTCCAAAAATTCTAGGAGCATGAATTTATCACACTTGATCAAGGAGTTTCGAATTTATGAAGTTGGGTGTCCAAGGTTGCATTACAAGTCATTTTTGAGACCACCTTATGATCAAATCTCCAAGCCATGCTATACAATCTTGTTTTTTAGGCCATAGTACCTCTAAATATATCCAAGATCAAAAGAGCACACAAGTTTTTGAGCCTTTACCCAAGTGATACAAGCTATTATCCAAATAACTTTCCATTTAAGAAAGAAAGACGTCATTGCCATTCTTGAAAAGCAAGCTTTTTGTACAAAGTCTTCCTTGATCATATACCTCTACTTTCTTCTGATCACACTCCACCCTAAATCAAGGAAACAACCTCTCTATACCATTAACTCTTTGTACTTCATATTGAACCATGAAAGTTTCACATAACTTGATCTTTGAATTTTAACCAAGCCATAACTTGATAACTTAAGAACTTGTCCATCTCATTACCTCTGAGTTTTATCTATAAATAAAAATCTCATTTTCACTTCAAACACATCAATTCACAGCTCTCAAACACTCTCAAACTCTCTCAAAATTCAAAATTGGTTCAAAACTCCATTTTTGAACCTTGAAAACCTTATCTTCAAAATTCATCACCCTTGAGATTTTTATGAAAGCTAACCAACCAAACACCTCATAATCATCACTTAGAACTTATCTAAACCCCTGTTACACTTCTGTAACATCATCATCACCACCCTCCATATCCAAAAAATGTGGCTTGCATCTTGACTTGGTTTGGGCATTTCAGCAACTTTCAAAGCAAAGTAAGGGTTATAATATTTCCATTGAGGTCCCAACAAGCTCATAGGATCATCACTTTGCACTGAAAATCCATAGAAGAGGCATTGGACTTTCACAAATAGGTTAGAAAAACTTGAACTATGAAATCTCCATACATGCATCATTTGTGTTTGATTTTAGAATGAAAAATGTAGATATCAATGTCCTGAAGCTAACCATGTGCTTACTTTTCATTTATATTGCTTGTGTGTTGAGAATCGTATCTCTGAACAATTAGGGTATCATTTTAGTACTGATAGAAATTCTTGATAATCTTTGAGTTTTAATTTAAATAATTGTTATGGTTGAATTCCTTATGAAATTTTGGACAACTTTGGTTTTTACACTTTTCAAAATGATTGAGAAACGAAGGAGGTTGATTTTTTAAAATGGAGGATGATGTTGTTGTTGTTACAGTCGGGGAAGAAGAAGAAGAAGAAGAAGAAGAAGAAGGGTGGCGTGCATTTCAAATTGAAAAATAATTTTATTGTATATTTATTGGTTGTTGTTTTATGTAACAGCCAGTGGCAAGAGCACGCGTACAAAAGTCTTGGCAAGCATAAGAGCGAGGGTTCAAACCAGTGTGAACCCCTCTTATGCCATTTTCTCCTATTTTTCTGTTTTGTGATTTTCTAAAGTTTGTTTTAAATAATTTTAACTGGATACATCCTTTGTACAGGGCATATCACATGGCTCAATGGTGGACCTTTTAACCAATAACTCGGAGGGTCTGAGTTCAACCGTTTGCAGCCTCTTTCCTTAATTTTTATCACTAATTTATTTTGTTTTTTTTTACAAACTTCACTAATTATTTTCACCAATCAAAACAACACATTTTAAGCTAATTTTTTGTACACTCCTTATTTTTCCACCCTATTTTACAAATATGTGAAAAAATCAAAAAAATATTATTTATTTCATCTCTTTTTATTTAATTAAAAACAAGTCATTTTTATTTGTTTTAAAAACCTTTTCTTTGGTTCTCCTTTTAAATTTCTTGAATAAACCCTTGTTAAATAATCTTGCCATGTCGCTAATGAATGTGGTTTGATAACATAGCCCTTGTGTATATTTGTATAATGAAAAAATTGATTTTAATTAGGTTTAGGACTTGACTTTTTTAATGTTTAAATCATAACTTGTTCAAAACCCTAATTTATGATCCATGACCTTAAAACTTCACATGCTTTGATTGTTCATCCATGCTTTCATAAGTTTACGTGTCTTTAAGGACATATTTCCTTCATAAACTCTCATTAATCTAAAGTGATATCATGCTTGCTTGTTTACTTGTTTTCTTATTTTTTCTTTTGTCACAACTTTTACTTGATAAGCATGTTAACCTACCCCTTTGTGCTCAACACTTGTCATATGTGTGTTAAATTAAATACTTGTGCTCCCCAAAAACCCAAGGAAAAGGATAGTATTTTTTTACTTTATAGTCATAAGCATGTGCATTCCCCTTTGTAAGAATAGAAACCCTTGTGAATAATCACCCTATGTATACTCATATACTCTAAGGAAACATTTTAACCCTAAAACTAATTTTCAAACTTTCACCACCTCATATAAAAAACCTTGAATTTGTGTCATTGTATTTTGAAACTTACTTTATTTAATAAATAATTTAATATACTTAAGCTTATCAAAATTTCAAAAGACTAAAAGTGGCTTAACCTTACCCAAATATTTTTGCCACTTGACTTTTCAATTTAAAACTTTTCTCAAAGAGATTAGATATAAATCCTCTTTATAGTTGAGAAATGATTCTCCTATCCCCATAGTAATTGTTGAATTAAATGTGATTTTTTCCATATGAAGACGTTATTTGGAAACTTTTTTATTTTTATATCTAAGTTAGTAGCCCTTCCTTCATGATGATGCAAGATCCATCTTCTCATACTTGTGGTGGTATTAGTTGAGCTTTTCTCCCTTAAAGATGATTAAATATCTTTTTCTCCTAAAATCAACCATAATAAACCATTTTGTTATTTTTACCACGAACTACGAGGTTATGATCCTTAATTGGTATGTAGGTATAAGACTATGTCTTTTCAAATAAAAGATCTTATTTTCCCATCTTCACACTCTTAGAAAACAAACAATTTTAAACCAAAAAACACATATTATAAGTGGTTCCTATAGAGTACTATAGATACATAGGATTCTAATACCTTCCCTTTGTATAACCAACCTCATACCTTGGATCTCTTCCTTATGCTTTACTTTTAGTCTTTACTTCTTGTATTGCATGTTAAATAATAAGGTTTTGATATTTTCCCTTTTCCTTGGAAACAATAAAGTTTAGTGGTGACTTTTTAAGTCATTGTGAGTCAAGTTTCTCAATATATTGGTCTCCTTGATTTTTCACCACGACAGGAACTGTAAGTCAAACATCTATAGTAGAAGGTTATGTATTCCGAGGGATGCATCTTATAGTGATCTACTTACGTATAGAAGTGTATATCATCTATTAACATGCATTTAAGATACACTTTGTATGATTGTGTCGCCTGATTCCCTCTAAGCCGGACGAACATAGAAGCACGTGACATATCCTTAGTGTATATTGGAACATGTGATCAGTCGAATATGAGTGGGAAGTTCTGGAGGATCCAAGCCTAAAAATGTTACATATGAATCATTAGTAATGGAATTGGAAAAGTGTTATGAAAATAACATACAAAGGCTAAAAGATGCAGAAATATCATCATCAATTGTGTGATGATGTCTGTCATATGTTTGGTATTCCACATATAATCTTCAACTAACTTGGAGTACATGTAGACGAAATAAGAGGTCCCCCAGTTATACTCATGGATCCTCTCCAAGTCAGTGAAGTATCTCAGGTAGATCACATCCACATAAGTGGCACTCTTGTACACAAAAATGGATGTGTCAACCAAGTATAACATATATGATCTTAATGTGTATGCTCTATGTTGCACAACCTACTCATCATCACCAGTGGTCTACTCTACATCATGCGGTTGTTGTGTATACAACCTCTCCAAGAATTGAAACCTAACATGAGCCCCTTGGATAGTTTCTAACTCATGCAGGGCATCCATTAGGTTAACTCATAGATAGTCTATCACCATATGCATTGCATCATCTTTGTTAATCCTGTTATGGTCTAACATTCTTCCCCTGATTGAAAGATGCAGCAGGCATGTGACATCGTCTATTGTGATAGACATCTCACCATGTGGAAGGTGAAAAGATGAAGTCTCTGAGTGTCATATATCTACAAATGCAGAAAATATACCAGTTGTTATTGTTGAACTGGCGCTGGATTAGAGGTCAACACTGCCCCCACAGACTGATGGCGGTCATTTTTACTACGGTCCTTCTGGCCATAGACATCATTGGCTTCTTTTTTACCACCGAATGGCTTCTTTACAGCATTAGAAGATGTAGCCATCGGAATCTTCCCACTCTTAATACCACTTTCAACTCTTTCTCCAGTCAGAATCAGCTCTGTAAAACCAGACGATGAGTTTCTAATCAACAGATTAAAGAATGGGCCTGTCAAAGTGCCCATGAACATATCCACCAAGTCCCGATCAGTCAAGGGAGGTTGCACCCTTCCAAATAAATCCCTCCATTTTTATGCATATTCCTTGAACCCTTCATTCGAGCCCATGGACATGTTTTACAATTGCACACGAGTCGGCGTAAGGTCAGCATTATATTGATATTTCTTGTAAAAAGCAGTAGCTAAGTCTTCCCACATGTGAATGTTGGTTCCTTCGAGCAAATAGAACCATTCAAGTTGATAGCCGGACAAACTTTCTTGAAATAAATGGACCCATAATTTCCTGTCAGCGGTATGAGGTTGGATCTTTCGAACATACGACCTCAGATGAAGTTTGGGACAAGAGACCCCATCATATTTAGAAAAGACAGGGACCTTGAACTTGTGAGGAATGAACACCCCCGGGATCAGACCTAGTTCTCCAAAATCCAATCCAGGCACCTTCTGGATTTCCATAGCTTTGAGACAGTCTTCCAACTGCTTGTAGTTGTCATCTGCGGAAGGTTATTGTTCGCTGGTGTAGACTTCATCTTCATGAATATTCTCATAACCCTGGTTATTTCTTCCTTCATGCTTGATGCTTCTACCATCCTCTTCTTGTTTATCGTATTCCTCAGAGGAAACATCATCCACTTGAACCGGTTGAGCAGGACCTTTGAATCTTCTCCCCATATTGAAGATAGCAACCAACTTTTTAGTCTTCTTTTTCTTGGTGATGAGTGCCATCAAATATTTTTATCCATGTGCCAGATTCGTAAGAGTCTCTTGAAATTGCGCATGCTGAGCTTGGAGGTCCTTAAAAATTTGTTCGAGGGCCATCTTATACTGAAATAAATAATAAGTAGATGAGAAAACCTATATGAAAAACCTGTTATTTTATGATGCATGATATGTAAATGCAATGTTTTCAAGGACCTTAGGAGATTTAAATTTGCTAACCAAGAGGAAATAGAAACAAAGATTTTATTAGTAAGTTCAAATTATAATTTACTTTTAGGCTTACAATGAAAACAACAAGGTCTCAAAGAGACAAAAAGGTAAACTCCTAAGACCTAAGACTCAAGCTTCCCATGGACGCTTCCTCTTCATGTTGATGTATGCATTAAGACTCTGCTCCTCGTGAAGTTGCTTGGTGAGCTCTAACACTTTCTTCTCACTTGCATAGAATTGGGTCTCAAAGGTGTCTCGTTCTTCCTTGAGTTGAATCCAAGACTTCTGCAAATCTTCAAGGTCAGTAGGCATGTCTGGATGAAGGATGGTGCAAGAAATGTCTCCTTCAAAAACAGGCTCCATGATTATTGGTAACATAGCAGGATATGGCGTCATGAGGTTTTAAGCGCGAGCTCGCACCCATTTGAGATAGGGCTCAATAAGGATGGAGTTATTTTGTCCTAAATCCTTAATATCAATCTTGCTTACCATGCTACAAGCATGTATAAACCTTTGACGATAACCTTGAAGATCATTTTCATAATTGAACATAATACCCTAGATAAGTGTGTCATGAGGACCATCTCTTCGAGCATAACCAAATTGACATAGAGCCAGAGAAGGGTTATAAGTAATACCTCCCCTAATACCAAGGAGTGGAACATTAGGGAATTCCCTATAGTGGTCAATGATAGTGATATACTCATGAGATTGGGAATACCAGTAGATGTCTGTATGAGAAAGTGACAGTATCCTTTGAGACCACCTCAAACCTTGTTCATTCTTCATTATTGATAGAGGAAGGTGTGAAATTAACCACCTGGATAGAAAAGATATGTGTTGTACCCCAAAATTTTCCCTCTCATTTATCAAGATTTTCCTCATAAGACTTCCTTGACTCAAGACAAGATTAGGGTTTGCTCAGCAGGACATCTCATCTTGCACTGATGACCCAAAATTAGGTTTTGAGTTTGCACAAGTATTTTTGGACCACCAATTCTTCATGTGACTTTCATACACCATTTTGGACCCCTAAGATTGCTCATGTTAAGTTTCAAGCCTTGAACCACCTTTTTGATCAGTCAATTGGTCAATTGACCTAAAAATCAGCTGTATTGGGGAAAAATTCAACCATGGCCAATTTACAGTCAAACATCATAATTTTTTATCCACGTAAACATTTTAGACTCATATGTACCATTTGATCAAGTTTGGATCACAACTCCTCAAGAAATTTGATCAAATCATCAAAAGGGCAAAATGGTCAAAATTAGGGTTTTGACTGAGAAAGGGCAATTTCTGATTTTTAACCTAGCCAATGACCAATTGGGTTCAAACATGATTTCAAGGGTTCAATAGCATAATCTTGACCTAATTACATGGTTCAAAAGATCTCAAGTTCATTGGATTGACAGATGAATTTTCCAATCAACTGATCAAAAGTCAACTGTGCACTGAAAAGTCAAACTTTGACTTTTTGGTCAAAATCAAGTGACAAGGGTCATAATTCATCAAGATATGTCAAAATATGAAGCTTGTTGATCAAGAAAATCAAATTTCGAAATTAGGGTTTTGAATTTGAAAAATTTCATAACTTAGATTTTTTCGAAGTATGAAAATTTTCTTATTTTTTCCCAACTTTCCACCACTTTTTCACCATGATGAAATTTGATTCAAAGAAAACTTCAAACATGAAAGTTATATTCCTCCATTAAATCTACAACTTTGATTCACAAATTTTTCCCAAAATATGCTTGGATCTCAAGTTATGAATTTGTGAATAGGGGTCCATGAACTAAATAACTTAGTGAAAATTTGCCCTAATTTAGGCAGGTTTTTGACCCAACTTTATGGACATTTTTCACCTAGTTCCAAGAGGTATATCAAAATGAATTTCAAAGATGGATTGTAAATAATGTTGCAAGCTTTCCAAAATGTCCAATAACTCTCCAAGATCATTTGTGGTTAGGGAGAATCGAAGAGGAGAAATTGGCATTTTATCACTTTTGTTCATGCCATTTTCACAAAGTGTCAAGTTGCAAATCTGATCAAGGATGCTTGTACCTTGCATTACAGGTCCTAAAATCATTCTACACTACATAATTAAATGCAAACTCAGAGTATAAGGGCTTTATCTTTGCCTTTGGAGCATTGTACAAGAGATTATTCCATAAATGGCCAAAAGTTCACAATGTCATTTTCATAAAGCAAGCTTTTCCAACTTTATCAGCCTTGAGCCTTGGACTTGTTCCTTTGGTACAAACAATTTCCACAATTTTCAAGCTTTGTTTACCAACTCTCTGCAGCTAGCAAGCAAGCAAGTACAGGCCTGTTAGCATAGTCATTTCACTTTTCTTCAAAGGCAAGAAAAGTTGCCAAAAGATCAGAATTGGTATAAGCTGATAAAGGGTGGACTTGGTATCATTCTAGACAAATTCATAAACTTGTTACAAACTAGAACACGGATGCTTGACATCTGAAGCTCTCAAAAACACAAAAACTTCATTTTTCTGCCAAAACTACCAGTTTCTGCAAAATCATAGCAAGCTCAATATTTGCTCTTGCGTTTTGCCTTTTAACACTTCAAACATCTTCCACATATCCTACCAAAGGTATCCAAGCATTCATCCTGCACCTGTATCCCCTGTTTCAGCCATTTCCATTTTCACTTTGGAAGCTTGCAACTTGACTTCTACAGGAAGTTCTGGCCATCCACAAAGCACCATAAGCATTGGAATAGCTTGAGGAAACTCCAAGGAAGCTCACACGATCTTCAGGCCTCACTCAAAGTCCCCACATTGCCATATCCAAATCCAGCTGAAGGAGGTATTTTTCAAAACTTTATCTCTCTATTTAGGCATCCTCAAGCCACGATTTGTGAAGCAAAAATGTAGTCTCTAGCATGGTGAAGCTCTACATATGCATACTTTCCATTTATATTAACTGAGCTAAGAGAATTTGAATGTTGAACATGCTGAAAAAATTAGGTCAGAAATTAGGGGTTATAAAATTCTCTCTGATCTTTGAGAGTTAGGTCACAAATTTTATATCATTAAAATCGTGAGATTACAAGCTACATGTTTTGTGTTATGGGTTTTTGCTTTTGTGCAAGTATGTGAGAGTTGCAGGTTTGTACATGAAACGCGCGCAAACTGAAGGACGGGGATGAAGATGAGTTGGCTTGGGCTTTTTGGCATTTCTGGCTTTTTTGTTTTCCACACCCCATGTATTGCTTTTGCACCCCCTTGATTTATTTCTTATGTTTTTACATTTTTCTTGCATATTTTTATTTTATTACTTGCATTTATTTTTTCTAATGATAAAAAATACCCAAAAATTATTTATTTATTTTCACACTTTTATTTTATTTTTTTTATTTATTTTTTGCATAAAAATAGTTTATTAGAACAAATAGATTCTATTTTTCATAAATAACTTGTAAATAATAAATAAATACTTAATATTTTATTACATTATTTTATACACATTAATATTTATTTTTCATACATATTTAATATTTAATATTTGTATATAATATTATTTATTATTTTCTTGTACAAAAATGGACAAAATATAAATATAGAACATATTTTTATTTTATTTGAAAACTAGGGTTTCACCCTTTAAAAAAAATAATATTTTTCTCTTATTTTCTAGGGTTAATTAATATCAATTTTCTTATACAAAAAATCAAACATAAAACATTTTTTTCATAAATACATTTGCCTTGCATATTTAAATATTTGTATATTTATTTAATGCACAATAATTCAATTGGGTTATAATAGTATTTTAGGGTTTATTTTTGTGCAATATCCCCATTTAAAAACTTGTATCCCCCCTCCCATAATAATTGTTGTAATAGCTTAGTTTACTTTTACGCAATTTATCACTTTATATATTTGTGTAGTAAATTAGGGTTTTGCATGATAAGACCAAAAACAAACAAGTAGAAATGACCTAATCCAAGACAAATAAAATGCATGTAAAATGACACACATTGCACACAAGCACCCTTAGGGTTTCACCCACTTGGTTGCCTAAAAGAAAATGTCCATGGTATGCATGCAAAGTATCTTGGCAAAATAATACAAAATAAGATCATAGTCCCTCGATGACGCTATCAAAAGGTTGCCTAAACAAAGATGATCTTGGTCCCTAAATATTGCTAAGATACTTGGCAATATTGCTATCATGGTCATACGATGACCCACGCCCGTCCCGTTTAATATCCAAAGATAGGGTTGTTCACCAAATCAATGGTAAATCAACAATGTCAAAGGAATGAAATGCACAAGAAAGACATTTAAGTAGATAGATAGCTTCTAGTTACTTGATCAATTTCAAAACAATCCTTGCTATTTTCAAGAACAAACACACACACATTTTAAAACATTTCAAAACATCTTTCTAAACCTTGAAACATTTTTCAAAAGACAAACATCTTTGTATACATTCTTATGAACGAGAATCATTACAAAGATTGCCTAAACAAAGGCCTCATTTCAAAATACTTTCAAAACCACACAAAGCACCATTTCAAACAATTTCGAAAGCAAAGCAAGTGATCTAAACAAGTAACTAAGAGCCCATGGGAAACCATGGATGAAAAGGGTGCTAGCACCTTCCCTTTTCATAATCTACCCCTCGAACTCAAGAAAACATCTCAAAGGTCTTTCCTGTGCTTTTTTACCTTTCCTTTTGGATAAAATAAAAGTCAGTGGTGACTCTTACTAACCGCAACATTTGCGAACACCAACGCAAAACCTCAAGTCAGTTTTCCCACCGTATCACAGAACTGGAGACTCTGCTGGGGATATTCTAAAAGTGGGGTTACCTTAGGGTTTTAGATCACCTTTACATGCTTATCTTGTTTGACTTGTATGCTTTACACTTTGGTTCTATTGTTTGGGTTTCAATACTCTACCCGGATTTGGGAAACATTATAGGTAAATAGCAATACGTTGTGGAAACTGTGCAGGGTATACCGACATGGTCTAAGTAATAGCTATGTTAGTCTGACATATTTATGGGTACCGGTAGCCTTTGAGTCAATCAAAGAGAATACGGGGCCGCTGAGTGATGTCATGAAGCACTAACGAACTTCTAGAACCTTTACTTGACCAACTTGGCCTTTTAGGATGTAGTGAGATGACCGGCTTTGGTGCAGTCCGAAGTTGGTAGATACTCGATACTACACTCATTGAGGGTTGGTTCCTTGGAATATTTCAATCGCCAGTAAAGAGGCTGAATTGAAACAATGAACAAGGAAACAATCCAGTGATATTGAGCTCTTTAGAACCCGGTTACTTTTACTAGGACAGGTTGAGCCAACTAAACTTCAAGAGGGTACTTACCTATGAAACCCCGTGCAAGCCTAAACTAGGAACTTGTGTGATTTGCTTGTACAAATATACTTTTGCATAACATCATGGACATCATGAACATCAAATGAATCCACTAACCATTTCAAAGATTTTGGAGATTCATCTTTGTTCTTGTTTTGTAGGTTATGGATTCACTTCGCAGGAAAACTGTCCAAATCAACCTTGTAGGAATTCCTCCACAACTCAAGGAGCTATCTTCAAGGATTCCTGAGAATTCTCCGTTCACCGAGAGACATGGTCGTCTACTCAACTTGGTCACTTCCAACATAGAGGAGGATATGATGAAAGTTCTCTTCCAGTTCTTTGACCCTTTGCATCATTGCTTCACATTTCCTGACTACCAACTTGTGCCCACTTTGGAGGAATTTTCTCAACTCTTGAGGATTCCTATTCTCAATCAACTACCCTTCAACGGTACGGAAAGAGATCCAAAGCTAGAAGATATTGCTCAATCCCTACACCTGCACTCATCTGATGTCACAACACATTGGGAAACTAGAAGTGGTGTCAAAGGCTTCTTGTCAAAGTTTCTGTTTGAGAAGGCCAAAGCTGTTGGAATTCTCTAGACTTGCAAGCTTTTGAGGAGATTATAGCTCTTCTCATCTATGGGATGGTCTTGTTCCCTAATCCTGACCAACTCATAGATATGAGCGCTGTCAAAATCTTCATGACTTGCAACCCGGTGCCTACATTGCTTGGGGATATCCTTCACTCTTTTCACACTCGTACAATGAGGAAAAGAGGTGTTCTCATGTGTTGCACTCCTCTCCTGGTAAGATGGTTTATTTCTCATCTTCCCCAATCAGTCTTGAAGAGTGAGCAAGGTTTGAGGTGGTCACAATGGTTTATAACCCTTACACATTCAGATATCCATTGGTGTTCTCGATCCAAAGAGAATATCATCATTGTTGACCGTTGTGGGGAATTCCCTAATGTCCCTCTACTAGGCATTAGGGGAGGCATCACCTACAACCCTTGCTTGGCTCTAAGACAGTTTGGGTATGCCTGAAGGGATGGATCACATGACATGCTGATTCAAGGATTGGTTTTCGACTTCGACAACGACGACCAAGGACTCCGTCAGAGATTCATCCGAGCTTGGAGAATGCCCAACAAGGTAGATAGCAAGACAATAGGACACAAGAATTCCATCCCTCTTGAGCCTTACCTCAAGTGGGTACGAACCCGCGCCCAAAGTCTTATGATGCCTTACCCCTCCATTCTCCAAGTGATTATAGAGCCTGTTAAGGAAAGAGAGGTTCTATACACCATCCTACATCCTGACATGCCAACATCACTCGAAGATCTACAAAGGAGTTGGATACAGCTCAAGGGAGAGCGCGATACTTTCGAAGCCCAATTCTACGTAAGCGAGAAGAAGGTTTTGGAACTCACTCGGCTACTTCATGAAGAGCAGACTCTCAACACCTACATTGCACCAAAGAGGATGCGCAATGTCTTTTTACCTTAGAATTTTGTATTATTTTGCCCAAGGGGCATTGATGTACTCACAATTCTATTTTAATTGATATGACGTGTGTTTCTTTTTTGTTTAAAACAAATTTGAATTTATGAATCCTTGAAAGCATTTCATGAATACATATCATTCATCATAAGCATAAACAGGTCTTCACACCAAGTTTCCTCATCTCTCTGCTGTTTATTTCAGCAAGATGGATATTGAACAAACAGTCAAAGACTTACAAGCTCGGAATTCACAATTCCAATAGTTGCTCATGACCTTAGCCAAGGGGTAGGAGGAGCTGAAGATTTTGCTAGAAAAAGAAAAAGAGAAAAAGAAGAAGAAGCCAACTTGTGTGGTTCTCATGGGTAGAAGATTTCAGGGACAAGCCAGAAGGACCTTGGAATTCCCATCAACATCTGAAGAGGGGGAAGGGAAAGGAAAAGGAGCGGCAGTGCCGTCAGATTCTGAAGCTGAAGAAGAGGAAGAAGAGGACTACTCTGAACAAAAATACCCTTCGGCTGATGACAAATACAAACACCTAGAAGAACGTCTAGCTGCTATGGAAATCCAGAGGGTACCGGGGCTGGATTTTGAGGAATTAGGGCTGGTGTCAGGAATAGTAATCCCTCCAAAATTTAAAGTGCCACTGTTTGCTAAGTATGATGGGGTGTCTTGCCCAAAAATGCACCTCAGATCCTATGTCAGGAAGATTCAACCACATTCTGCTGACAAAGACTTGTGGGTCCATTTTTTCCAGGAGAGTTTATCGGGAATGCAGCTTGATTGGTTCTACCAGTTGGAGAGGGCAGATGTCTATAATTGGGAAGACTTGGCAGCAGCCTTCTATAAACAGTATCAATATAACGCCGACTTGGCGCCAACCCGTACTCAGCTACAGAGTATGGTCATGGCTACCAATGAGGGCTTCAAAGACTACGCCCAAAAGTGGAGGGATCTAGCCGGAAGGGTGCAACCACCTTTATCTGAAAGAGAGTTAGTGGACATGTTCATGGGGACTCTGTCAGGCCCTTTCTTTAATCATCTGATTGGAAGCTCCTCTGTAGGGTTTACCGAATTGATTCTAACCGGCAAGAGAGTGGAGGCTGGTATAAGAAATGGGAAAATTCAGAAGGACACGTTTGCCTCAATTGCTGTAAAAAAGCCCTTCACGAGAAGAAAGGAAGTATCGGCCGTCTATGCACAAAGAAATCAGGGAAGAACCGAGCATCGACCGATGGTGGGGGCCGTAATGATTCTGAAGCCTACATCAGACCAGCCAAGAAATAACCAGCAAAGGGTAGAAAGGCCAGTTCGGAAGTTTACCAATATTAACTTGACTCCAGCCCAAGTACTACCACATCTCTTGAAGTTGAATCTGGCCACTTTGAAAGAGGCACCAAAAAATCCTAATACTACTTCTCCACATTACCATCCCAACGCCAGATGCGCGTACCATTCTGAAAGTCCAGGGTACGACACCAACAACTGTTGGACTCTAAAGAACAAGATTCAAGATCTGATTGATGCAAAGGAAGTTGAATTTCAAGCGCCTGAGAAACCGAATGTTATTTCCGCTCCAATGCCGAGGCATGGTCACAATGCCAACGCTATTGAAGAAGATCTGTTTGTTGCTATTGTGGATAAATTGTTAACTCCGCTATCAATTATCAAGTTGAATTTGTTGAAAGCTGGCATCTTCCCAGGTTGTGACAAAGACTGCCATGCTTGCCTATCCTCCCCATTTGACTGCCCTCTATTGAAGAAAGGTATCCAACGACTGATGGATAACCAATAAATCTTGTTTGAGAATGCTCCTGTTACACCCATTCTAGTTCCAGAAGTTTCTATAATAACCATATACGCCAATCCTTCCAGGGTTCTTAAAAAACCCGTTAGGATTACATCCGCTCCAGTGACTACTCCGTTAAAGATAACAATGCCCGGACCAACCCCATACAAATCAGATAAATCAGTACCATGGAACTATGGTGGAGAAATCTACTACCATGGTATTAAACAGATTGAACAGACTGCAGAAGAAGAAAGCTCTGAAGAGGACAATTCCGATATCAGTAACATTGCCGGAACAAGCAAGGTTACCCGTAGTGGAAGAATATTTTCTCCAGAGATTGCTCCTCCAACAACAGTCTTTGGACCCGTGGCCGTTCCGAAGATTACATATGTACCAGTGATTGTACCTGCAAGTGTACCCACCGACAAAGACAATACAATTCCTATCCCTACTTCTCCTGCTGAGAATAACAGAAAGAATGTTCAAGAGGAGCCTGTCCAGACGAAGGCTCAATCACTAGTTATTCCTGAAACAACCAAGAAGGAGATGGAAGAAATCCTGAGGATCATTAAGAAGAGTGATTATGATGTGGTTGAACAATTGGGGCAGACCCCTTCTAAGATATCTATGCTAGCTCTGCTACTCTGCTCTGAAGCGCACGCCAAAGCTCTGGTAAAATTTCTGAAGACAGCTCATGTGCCGCAAGAGACGTCAACTGACCAGTTCCAGGACTGTGTGGCCAGTTTAACAGCTGATAATGGCCTGGGCTTCTCCGATGTTGACTTGACACCCAGAGGGAGAAAACACAATGATGCACTACATGTCTCAGTGGAATGCAGAGGAATAACCCTAGCTCATGTCTTGGTCGATATTGGGTCATCTCTGAATGTCTTGCCGAAGAAAGCCCTTGATAGGTTGGATTGTGAGGGGCTGACTTTAAAACCCAGCAATATAGTGGTCAGAGCTTTTGATGGGTTGAATAGGATGGTCCACGAGGAGGTGGACATCCCAATCAAGGTGGGAACTCAGGTTTTCAACTCGACATTCTATGTGATGGACATTCGTCCTTCTTATTCCTATCTGTTGGGACGCCCCTGGATCCACAATGCCGGTGCGGTCACCTCCACCTTGCATCAGATGCTCAAGTACCCCGTCTAAGGGAAAATCATAATTGTCCATGGGGAAGAGGAATATATGATTAGTCATCTAAATTCCTTATGTTATGTAGAGTTAGATGGCGAATTCATAGAGACCCCTTTCCAACATTTTGAAGAAGTCTCTGAAGAAATAGCGGCGACCAAGGCGGTATCATCGATTCCAAAGATCACAAGACCTCCACCTCGGATGTGATCTTTAAAGGACGCCAGAGCAGTGGTGGAAGAAGGGGGATGCACAATCTGGGGTCAGCTTCCGGACATTCCTTACAAATCATACAAATTCGGCTTGGGGTTTACTTCGACCGCTCAGAAGGCTGTGCACCGCTCCCGTGCCGGAGGGCCACCTTTGAAGATCAGCCACCAAGGGGTTAATGCACTAGAGGACTCTAAAGAAGATGGCAGCCTGGAAGATTGGATATTTCCTACTGTCAGCGGAGGACTATGCAACTGGGAAGCAAAAGACTTTGTTCCAATTACTTTCATATCTCAGTAATTTATCTTTTCCATTTCTGTTGGATCTGTAATAATTCACAAACAATTCGTACTTTAAAAACCTTGTGTCTTACCCGAGGCACAATGTTCCATTTGTAAGGGTTTTTATTTCATCTACATATGTCATTCAATGAATCATGGACGCTTTTTCACATATAAACTTTTTATGCTCATTGTCTTTCTTTTACATTTTGTTGTTTTAAGATGGATATCCCTTACACACACCCACACTCACAAATGCATGTACCCTTCCATTCCGGATCCCGTGGGTAACGATACCGCTATAGCCTTCAGTGACTCTGAAGATCTGATCTACCAAGCCGAATACGAAGGTGAGGAAGATTGTGAGGTACCAGGGGAATTGGCCAGACTACTACAACAAGAGGAAAGAGCAATTCAGCCTCATGAGGAGCAGTTGGGTACAATCAACTTGGGTACTGAGGATGATAAAAAGGAAATCAAGATAGGTGCCAATCTAGAGCCGAGTGTCAAGGAGCGCTTAATTCAGCTGTTGCATGATTATGTTGAGATTTTCGCCTGGTCATACGAAGACATGTCGGGAATCGATACAGACATTGTGGTACATCGTCTACCGACAAGAGAAGATTGTCCCCCAGTGAAACAAAAGGTCCGCCGCATGATACCTGACATGTTAGAGAAGATCAAAGCTGAAGTTATGAAACAGTTCAATGCTGGATTTCTGGCTGTTACTTCTTATCCTCAATGGGTGGCCAACATCATTCTCGTGCCTAAAAAGGACGGCAAAGTGAGAATGTGCGTGGATTATAGAGACTTAAACAGGGTCAGCCCTAAAGATGACTTTCCACTTCCACACATCGACATCCTGGTTGATAACATAGCTCAACACAAAGTATTTTCTTTCATGGATGGATTCTCAAGCTATAACCAGATCAAAATGGCACCTGAGGACATGGAGAAAACTACTTTTGTCACATAGTGGGGTACGTTCTGCTACAAAGTGATGCCATTCGGACTGAAGAATTTCGGGGATACCTATCAACGCGCCATGGTAGCTTTGTTTCATAATATGATACATCATGAGATAGAAGTCTACGTAGATGACATGATAACCCGATCACAAACTGAAGAAGAACACCTTAATCACTTGCAAAAGCTGTTTGTCAGGTTGAAGGAGTACAAGCTCGGATTAAACCCAAACAAGTGTACATTCGGAGTCCGGTCCGGTAAACTCTTAGGATTCATAGTCAGCAACAAAGGCATCGAGGTTGATCCTGCCAAAGTCAAAGCTATACAAGAAATGTCTGCTCCTCGCATTGAGAAGGAGGTCAGAGGTTTTTTGGGACGCCTAAACTACATTGCTAGGTTCATTTCTCACCTAATGTCTACTTGTGAACCAATCTTCAAGCTGTTGAAGAAAGATCAAGTAGTCAGATGGAATGATGACTGTCAGATTGCTTTCGATAGAATCAAGGAGTATTTACTAGAACCCCCTGTCTTGATGCCACCCGTCGAAGGAAGACCTCTAATCATGTATCTGACCATCTTAGAAAACTCAATGGGGTGCGTATTGGGGCAGCATGACGAGTCTGGCCGAAAAGAGCATGCCATTTATTACCTTAGCAAAAAGTTTACCGACTGTGAAACTAGATATTCAATGCTCGAGAAAACTTGTTGCGCTTTGGTATGGGCTGCTCGCCGGCTAATGCAGTATATGTTGATTCATACCACTTTGTTGATATCTAAGATGGATCCGATAAAGTACATCTTTGAGAAGCCTGCTCTGTCCGGGAGGATAGCCAGATGGCAGATGATCCTAACGGAATATGACATCTAGTACACAACCCAAAAATCTATAAAGGGCAGTGTACTAGCTGATCATCTGGCCCATCAAGCTGTAGAAGATTACCAATCCATGAAGTTCAACTTCCCTGACGAAGACATCATGACATTGGGCAACGTTAAAGATTTCAGACCATATGACGGACCTGAACAAGGATCCCGATGGACCCTGTACTTTGATAAAGTCCTCCAATGCACTTGGTAACGGTATCGGTGTTGTGCTTATATCTCCAGAAGGATGCCATACTCCTTTCACTACCAGACTTTGCTTCAACTATACGAACAACATGGCAGAGTACGAAGCATGCATCTTTGGACTCAAGGCTGCCATAGACTTGGGAATCAAATCTTTGATTGTCTTTGGGGACTCAGCTTTGGTCATCAGTCAGATCAAAGGAGAGTGGGACACTAAGCATCCAAACCTCATCCCTTACAAAGAACATGTTTTGACATTGTTACCACATTTCGAGCACTTCCCGCGAGAAGAAAATCAGCTAGCAGATGCTCTAGCTACAATGTCATCCATGTTTAAACTTAAATGGGATAATGAGGCTCCCCAGATCACCATTGAATGGATGGACGAACCAGCACATTGTCACGAGATTAATACCGAGGAAGTAGTGGACCAGCCATGGTTTCATGAAGTCAAAATATATCTCAAGGCTCAAGAATATCCAGAAGGAGCTTTAGTCAATGACAAAAAGTTCTTAAGAAGATTCTCAACTAAGTTCTTCCTAAGTTATGGCATCCTATACAAGCACAATCATGATTCTATTCTGCTCCGTTGTGTGGACAAGATTGAAGCTGAAAAGATCATGGCTGAATTGCATGAGGGCACTTTTGGCACTCACTCTAGCGGGCATACGATGGATAAGAAGATTCTGCGGGCAGGCTATTACTGGTCTACCATGGAAGCTGACTGCTATCAACACTCCCGGACCTGCGAGAAATGTCAAATCTATGCAGACAAGGTCCACGTGCCTTCAGTTCCTCTAAATGTCTTAACATCTCCTTGGCCTTTCGCTATGTGGGGAGTCGACATGATTGGATAGATCAAGCCTACAACATCCGATGGACACCGCTTCATTCTTGTGGCCATTGACTACTTCACCAATTGGGTCGAAGCAACTTCCTTCGCGTCCGTTACTAAGAATGTTGTTGCTCGCTTCATCAAACAGAATCTTATTTGCCGGTACGGTATCCCCGAAAGGATCATCACTGATAACGGTACAAACCTTAATAATATTATGATCACCGCCTTGTGCGAGCAGTTCAAGATTCAACATCACAATTCATCCCCCTATCGGCCAAAGATGAATGGTGCAGTCGAAGCTGCGAACAAAAATATCAAAAAGATCATACAAAAGATGACAATCACCTACAAGGACTGGCATGAGATGCTACCGTTTGCTCTCCACGGGTACCGTACCACGGCTCGCGCATAAACTGGGGAAACACCCTATTTTTTGGTTTATGGCATGGAGGTTGTTTTACCTATCGAGGTTCAGATTCCCTCCTTGAGAATCATGAAGGATGCAGGTTTGAGTGAAGACGATTGGATCCAGACCCGACATGATCATCTGAACTTAATTGACGAGAAAAGGCTTACTGCTGTTTGCCATGGTCAGACGTATCAAAAACGGATGATCAAGGCTTTCAATAAGAAAGTCAGACGCCAAGTATATCAAGTTGGAGATCTAGTGATCAAGCACATCATCTTGCCACAAAGTGATCCCAGGGGCAAATGGACTCCTACCTATGAAGGACTATTTGTAATCAAGAACATCTTTTCTGGTGGGGCAATGATCTTAACCACCATGGACGGCGACGACCTGTCACACCCTGCGAACGCAGACATAGTCAAAAGATACTACGCATAAATGACCCGCTAGGTTGACACACTTAGGCAAAATAAGGGAATCCCGGCGAACTAAAAGGTTCGGGCAAAAATTAGGGATAAAATAATAAAAAATCTGTATACCCGGAAAGTTGAAAACCCGAAAGGGAGACTTGGGCAAGAAAGGGTTTCCCGGTGGACTGAAAACCCGAAAGGGCGGTTCAGGAAAAAGTTAGGGAATTAAAGCGTATGACTATGTCTCGTCGAATCACTTTAAGGATAATCTCTTCACTGACAAACTCTAAGCTTCTGATCAACTCAATCATCTTCGGATGAAGCAACGGACAGACAAGATATTCAGAGACACGAAGGCTATAGCGGAATGGGAACCCCATGGGATTTTTTACACATAGCTATCTTTCTTTGTATAAATTTTTCTTACTTTTATGACACCATCCTCTTACTAGAATGTCTGTCTCCTTTGTACAAAACTCTTATTCAAAGTAAATACAAAGATATCTCTTTCAAAGTACAGAAAACTATTTGCCTTTTTCTTTACACTTGTGTATTTATTTGCAAAAGCGTCCAATGATTCATTGATGAACATATGTATTTGAACATAATTAATATTTACAAATAAACAGGATGGAAGAGAAAAATTATTGATAGACTGAAAGGATAGGAAAACGTCTTTAGGCTATTCCATAAGCAATCCCTACAGTACATCATCTAGATCCCCAGCGGAGCTAAAATTTCAAACCCTTAATCCCCATCAGAGTTAAAAATTCAAACTCCCAATCTCCAGCGGAGCCAAAACTCCTAACTATCAATCCCCGGTGGAAACCATCCAGTTTTCTCCAAATTTCCCAACAAGTTGTCTTGAAGTCCGGAAATCAACCAGATAACAGTTAACTTTTGTCTCTTCCTAACCTATAATAATCCCCCAGTAGAGTGGCAGACGACCAGAACTCCTAAACCTACTTCCTAGCAGTAAGCCTTCTTCCCCACAGAGTTTTTATTTGCTTCCCAACCGAATGAAGATTCTCATTCTTAATTCCCTGCAGAAGTCATCAGAGTTTTTCTTTATTCCCCAGCGGAACAAGGATTCCCATTGTCTAACCCCCAGTAGAAGTCACCGAAATTCTCTGGACTCCTCAAGCAGATTACTCAAATAATTTATGGAATTGCTCGCAACAGAATTCTTGTCAGTACTCCAACTTCAAGACATAAAGGATCCTCACATCCCCACAGAAGTTTCCAAGGATTTCTTACCCTCAGCAATCAAGGATTTTTAATCCCCAACAGTCGCCAAGGATTTCTTATCCTCGGCAGTCAAGGATTTATTTTCCCCGGCAGCAGTCAAGGATTTATTTTCCTCAGCAATACAGCACATCAGCTTACATACGCATACATTACATCTATATATCATAAACATTGATAAAACACATTTATTGCATCATACATTTCATGCAACATAACCTTGTGTTTCAGCTAACATTTTACCCTTTTCAGGATAAGATTAACAAGCTACCATTAACAGTATACAAACATGATACAGTACAGATACACTCCAGACGTGGAAGTCATTATGTTGCTCATTCAGATTCAGATTTCAGATACAGTTCAGATACGCTCCAGATACGGATGCCATCCTGACACTTATTCAGATCTCAATTTGATATACAGTGCAGATACGCTCCAGATACGTATGCCATCCTGACACTTATTTAGATCTCAATTTCAGATACAGTCCAGATACACTCCAGACACGGAAGTCATTATGTCACTTATTCAGACCTCGACTCTCAGATTTCAGATACACTCCAGACACGGAAGTCATTCTGTTATTCATTCAGATCCTAGTTCAGATACAGTTCAGATACGCTCCAGACACGGATGCCATTCTGTCACTTATTCTGATTTTCCTTAGCTTAGATACGCTCCAGACATGGAAGCCATTATGTCACTCATTCAGATCACTTATTTAGATTCTTACAATACAGATACACTCCAGACACATAAGTCATTCTGTTACTCATTCAGATTCAAGTACTGATATAGTTCAGATACGCTCCAGACACGGGTGCTATTCCGTCTCTCATTCAGATTTCAAGCCTCCAGATACAGTTCAGATACGTTCCAGATACAGATACCATTCTGATACTTATTCTTCTGACTTACAACCTGCCACTCAGCAAATATTCTTGGATGGCATCTTTAAGCCCATCTCCAACAAGATTCTATCACCTCTCCAAATGGCATCTTTAAGCCCATTCCTTCAACTAAACTTTATCGAGTGCAAATTTATGGGCACTTTAATGTCCAATCATCTTTTACCTTCGAGTCGCGAACGGAAAAACTCGCCAACCTAACTCTTCAGGTTCAAGAATATTGAATAGGGGCAGCTGTTGTACCCTAAAATTTTCCCTCTCATTTATCAATATTTTCCTCACAAGACTTCCTTGACTCAAGACAAGATTAGGGTTTGCTCAGCAGGATATCTCATCTTGCACTGATGACCCAAAATTAGGGTTTGAGTTTGCACAAGGATTTTTGGACCACCAATGCTTCATGTGACTTTGATACACCATTTTGGACCCCTAAGATTGCTCATGTTAAGTTTCAAGCCTTGAACCACCTTTTTGATCAGTCAATTGGACAGTTGACCTAAAAATCAGTTATATTATGGAAAAAGTCAACCATGGCCAATTTACAGTCAAACTTCATAATTTTTGATCCACATCAACATTTTAGACTCATATGTACCATTTGATCAAGTTTGGATCACAACTCCTCAATAAATTTGATCAAATCATCAAAAGGGCAAAATGGTCAAAATTAGGGTTTTGATTGAGAAAGGGAAATTTCTGATTTTTAACCTAGCCAATGACCAATTTGGTTCAAACATAATTTCAAGGGTTCAATGGCATCATCTTGACCTAATTACATGGTTCAAAAGATCTCAAGTTCATTGGATTGACAGATGAATTTTCCAGTCAACTGTGCACTGAAAAGTCAAACTTAGAATTTTTGGTCAAAATCAAGTGCCAAGGGTCATAATTCATCAAGATATGTCAAAATATGAAGCTTGTTGATCATTAAAATCAAATTTGGAAATTAGGGTTTTGAATTTGAAAATTTTCATAACTTAGAATTTTTCTAAGTATGGAAATTTTCTTATTTTTTCCCAACTTTCCACCACTTTTTCACCATGATGAAATTTGATTCAAAGAAAACTTCAAACATGAAAGTTGTAGTCCTCCATGAAATATACAACTTTGATTCACAAATTTTTCCCAAAAGATGCTTGGATCTCAAGTTATGAATTTGTGAATAGGGGTCCATGAACTAAATAACTTAGTGAAAATTTGCCCTAATTTAGGCAGGTTTTTGACCCAACTTCATGGACATTTTTCACCTAGTTCCAAGAGGTATCTCAAAATTAATTTAAAAGATGGATTGTAGAGGCTGTTGCAAGATTTCCAAAATGTCCAAGAAATCTCTAAGATCATTTGTGGTTAGGGAGAATCGAAGAGGAGATTTTGGCATTTTATCACTTTTGTTCATGACATTTTCACAAAGTGTCAAGTTGAAAATCTGATCAAGGATGCTTGTACCTTGCATTAAAGGTCCTAAACTCATTCTACACTCCATAATTAAATGCAAACTCAGAGGATAAGGGCTTTATCTTTGCCTTTGGAGCATTGTACAAGAGATTATTCCATAAATGGCCAAAAGTTCACAATGCCATTTTCATAAAGCAAGCTTTTCCAACTTTATCAGCCTTGAGCCTTGGACTTGTTCCTTTGGTATAAACAATTTCCACAGTTTTCAAGCTTTGTTTACCAACTCTCTGCAGCTAGAAAGCAAGCAAGTACAGGCCTGTTAGCATAGTCACTTCACTTTTCTTCAAAGGTAAGAAAAGTTGCCAAAAGATCAGAACTGGTACAAGCTGATAAAGGGTGGACTTGGTATCATTCTAGACAGATTCATAAACTTGTTACAAACTAGAACACGAATGCTTAACATTCGAAGCTCTCAAAAACACAAAAACTTCATTTTTTGCCAAAACTGCCAATTTCTGCAAAATCATAGCAGGCTCAATATTTGCTCCTGCGTTTTGCCTTTTAACACTTCAAACATCTTCTACATATCCTACCAAAGGTATCCAAGCATTCATCCTGCACCTGTAGCCCCTGTTTCATCCATTTTAATTTTCACTTTGGAAGCTTGCAACTTGACTTCTACAGGAAGTTATGGCCATCCACAAAGCACCATAAGCATTGGAATAGCTTGAGGGAACTTCAAGGAAGCTCACACGATATTCAGGCCTCACTCAAAGTCCCCACATTGCCATATCCAAATCCAACTGAAGGAGGTATTTTTCAAAACTTTATCTCTCTATTTAGGCATCCTCAAGCCAGGATTTATGAAGCAAAAATATAGTCTCTAGCATGGTGAAGATGTACATATGCATACTTTCCATTTATATTAACTGAGCTAAGAGAATTTGAATGTTGAACATGCTGAAAAAATTAGGTCAGAAATTAGGGGTTATAAAATTCTCTCTGATCTTTGAGAGTTAGGTCACAAATTTTATATCATTGGAATCGTGAGATTACAAGCTACATGTTTTATGTTATGGGTTTTTGCTTTTGTGCAAGTATGTGAAAGTTGCAGGTTTGTACATGAAACGCGCGCAAACTGAAGGACATGGATGAAGATGAGCTGGCTTGGGCTTTTTGGCATTTCTGGCCTTTTTGTTTTTGTTTTCCATACCCCATGTATTGCTTTTGCACCCCCCTGATTTATTTCTTATATTTTTACATTTTTCTTGCATATTTTTATTTTATTACTTGCATTTATTTTTTCTAATGATAAAAAATACCCAAAAATTATTTATTTATTTTCACACTTTTATTTTATTTTATTTATTTATTTTTTGCATAAAAATAGTTTATTAGAACAAATAGATTCTATTTTTCATAAATAACTTGTAAATAATAAATAAATACTTAATATTTTATTACATTATTTTATACACATTAAATATTTATTTTTCGTACATATTTAATATTTAATATTTGTATATAATATTATTTATTATTTTCTTGTACAAAAATGGACAAAATATAAATATAGAACATATTTTTATTTTATTTGAAAACTAGGGTTTCACCCTTTAAAAAAATAATAATATTTTTCTCTTATTTTCTAGGGTTAATTAATATCAATTTTCTTATACAAAAAATCAAACATAAAACATTTTTTTCATAAATACATTTGCCTTGCATATTTAAATATTTGTATATTTATTTAATGCACAATAATTCAATTGGGTTATAATAGTATTTTAGGGTTTATTTTTGTGCAATATCCCCATTTAAAAACTTGTATCCCCCTCCCATAATAATTGTTGTAATAGCTTAGTTTACTTTTATGCAATTTATCGCTTTATATATTTGTGTAGTAAATTAGGGTTTTGCATGATAAGACCAAAAACAAACAAGTAGAAATGACCTAATCCAAGACAAATAAAATGCATGTAAAATGACACACATTGCACACAAGCACCCTTAGGGTTTCACCCACTTGGTTGCCTAAAAGAAAATGGCCATGGTATGCATGCAAAGTATCTTGGCAAAATAATATAAAATAAGATCATAGTCCATCGATGACGCTATCAAAAGGTTGCCTAAACAAAGATGATCTTGGTCCCTAAAACTTGCTAAGATACTTGAAAATATTGCTATCATGGTCATACGATGACCTACGCATGTCCCGTTTAATATCCAAAGATAGGGTTGTTCACCAAATCAATGGTAAATCAACAATGTCAAAGGAATGAAATGAATAAGAAAGACATTTGAGTAGATAGATAGCTTCTAGTTACTTGATAAATTTCAAAACAATCCTTGCTATTTTCAAAAACAAACACACACACATTTCCAAACATTTCCAAACATCTTTCAAAACCTTGAAACATTTTTCAAAAGACAAACATCTTTGTATACATTCTTACGAACGAGAATCATTACAAAGATTGCCTAAACAAATGCCTTTTTTCAAAATACTTTCAAAACCATACAAAGCACCATTTCAAACAATTTCAAAAGCAAAGCAAGTGATCTAAACAAGTAACTAAGAGCCCATGGAAAACCATGGATGAAAAGGGTGATAGCACCTTCCCTTTTCATAATCTACCCCCCACACTCAAGAAAACATCTCAAAGGTCTTTCCTGTGCTTTTTTACCTTTCCTTTTGGATAAAATAAAAGTCGGTGGCGACACTTGCTAACCGCAACATTTGCAAACACCAACGCAAAACCTCAAGTCAGTTCTCCCACTGTATCACAATATGCAACACATGAGAGTTCCCCGCCTCTTCATAGTACAAGCAAGAAATATTTTGATGGTGTTCACATCTATGAATTGGTCTGGATTAGGGAATAGTATTGATCCATAGATTAGCAAAGCCAAGATCCCCTTGAAATCCTGAAAACTCATAGCATCTAGAAATAGTTTAGCCTTCTCTATCAGAAATTTGGCCAGAAAACCTTTTGACTCCACTTCTAATTTCCCAATTAGATACAATGTCGGACCACTTCAAATGTAAGGCTGCTGCAATATCTTCTGGATTCAGAGCTTCTTCTAAACTGGTGAAGGGTGTTTGATCAAGAACAGGTACCCCCAGTAACTGAGAGAACTCCTCCATTATGGTACCAACTGATAATCTGGAAAGGTGAAGCAATGATGTGCAGGGTCAAAGAACTCAAATAGAACACTCATCATGTCTTCGTCAAAACTTGGGGTAACCAGACTGAGTAGTCGACCATGCCTTTCGATGAATGGAGAACTTTCGGGAATCCTTGAGACTAAATCCTTAAGCTGAGGAGGTACCCTTACAAAGTTGATCTGAGTAGTGTTTCGGCGAGCGAAGGCCATAACCTATAACAAAGAACAAAGATAAATCACTTGGTCCTTGAAATGGTTAGTGAAAATGATATGGCATGATGTCATGATGTTATGATGTCATGTTCGAATAATTAATCATACACAAACAAAACACAAAAGATCTTAGGTTTAAGCTTGCATGGAGTTTGTAGGTAAGTACCCTCTTGAAGTTTTAGTTGGCTCAACCTGTCCTAAAATAAGTAATCGGGTTCTAATAGTCTCAACATCACTGATCTTTCTCCCAGGCATTGTTTCAGCACAAGCATCTAATTTGCAACCGAAATATTCCGAGAGTCTGATCTCAATGAGTGTAGCATCGAGTATCAACCTACTCCAGTCTGCACCAAATGCGGCTATCTCACTACTTTCGGATGGACAAGTTGTGCCAACTAAGGTTCTACGGCCAGTTAGTGCTTTAGGACACCACGCGGCAGCCCAGCATTCTCCTTGACTTAACTCAAGGGACACTAGCACCAACCAATGTGTCACACTAACGTAGTCATCATTTCAACCATATCGGTATACGCCATACAGTCTTCATGATCTATTGCTACTTACATAAAATGCCCCAGATCCGGGTATAGGATCTTTATAATAAATACCCAAACAACCCTTAAAAATAAATCAGGCAAATCAAACAAGGAAAGCAAATGAAAGGTGATCTATTTCTTAAGGTAACCCCACTTTTAGTTTTCCCTAGCAGAGTCGCTAGTTCTGTAATACGGTGGGAGAACTGACTTTTGGTTTTGCATTTTATCGCAAATGTTGCGGATAGTAAGAGTCGCCACCGACCTTTCCTTTATCCAATAAAGGATAGGGTGAAAAGAACAGGAAAGACCTTTGTGAATTTTCTGAGTTCGGGGGGTAGGTTATGAAAAGGGAAGGTGTTATCACCCTTTTCATCTGTAGTTATCTACGGGCTCTTAATTGCTAGCTCACTTTTTGAAATTGCTTTGTGTTATGTGTTTGTTTGAAAATATTTTGAAAATGCCTAAGTGCGACAATTTTGTAATGATTCTTGTATCGTTTAGAATGCATACAAAGTGTTTGTTTTGAAAATATTTTGGAAAAGAGTGTATGTGTGAAAAATATTTTTTGTTTGTGAGCAAGCGACTACGAGCTATCTACCTACTCAAAAAGTATTTTGCGTTATTTTCCTCTTCCTTTAGATAGTGTTGTCCTACCATTAGTTAGTAGGAAGCCCTATCGTTGGATGTGAGGGACGAACGTGGGCCATCGTACAGTCATAGAAGGCAAGTAGGACGCCTTAGCAATTTTCGTAAGGGACTAAGATCGTTTATCTAAGGCAGCATCAAAGGGTCATCGAGGGACTATGATCTTTTAACCGAGGGTCTTTTTCTAAAGCGTCCCACGTGCGAGGGACATGACTATTTTTATCCGAGGCAACACGTAAGGTTACCCTAGAGGTGAGAGTGTGTGAAGTGTGTTAAGATTCAGTTATTTTAACCTTTGAGATTAGGGTTAGCTATCGTTTGATTTCATGTCTTGCCATTCAATCCTATTAAACTAGCAGTAATAAGGAAAATAGTAAAGGCAGGAAAATAAATATGCTACGCTATTACAATACTTCGGGAATGCGGGTTACAAACCACAAAATGGGGGGAAAAGTAAAGTAAACCCTAATTTATCTATTACATCCCTTAACAGTTACATAATTATGAAAATAATAATGCGAATATAAATAAGCGCGCGGAGATTGTGAAAAAGGGAAAGATATTAAAACCTAAAAAATTCTAAGCGTTAGGAAAATATTTTTGGTGTTTTGTTTAAAAAATATTTTTATAGTGTAAAATAATAATTAACCTTAATTATAATTAGTTTACTAATTAGTTATGAAATAAAATCAAAATATGATTAAACTAAATCAATTTTTATTTATTAAAAATTAAATTAATTAATCAAAACCTAAATCTAATTTTTAGTGATTTTTTCTGATTAAATAAAATTGATTAAAAAGAAAATAATTATTTAAAACAAAAAAAGAAATGGGCCTATTGTAGAAAATTGGGGCGGGTGCAAGGATCTGAAATCACTAGGCCCAACAAGGAGCTCAGATTGGTTGTGCTGGATTTGGTGAGTATAGCCATTGAAGGTTCATGGTGAGGGGCATGCATCTGAGACGATGGATCTAGGTTCATTGAAATCTAATGGTCGGGATGGCAAGATGTATGATGCACGCGTGAACCTGCATTGTACTGAATCTGCAAATGCAGAATGTGAGAAAAATAACATGCCAGGGGAAGGGATCGAACCATGCCCTGGCGCACTAATACCTTTGCAAACGCAAGCTTACCGCTGGGGCGATCGTTACATCCATTAATATGAACACAAATAATTAAATATATAATAAAAGCAGTTTGAATTTTTAATTTAAAAAAAAAACAAAGTCAAAACAGGTGGACCCCTGTATCCAGTTTTAGCCAATCAGAAGTGGGGAGAGGGTTCCAGGGTTTTTTACTGGCCAATCCAATTGTTTGAACATGCCACGCCTGACTCTGGGCAGTCCATGCCGTCGTGGGTGGATGAAACAACCGTATTCTCTGACGGGTTGTTTTTTGAAACTTGCGAAAATGGAAGATTTATGGCAAACTAGGAGGCCTACCCTACACAAAATTGAGCCCTGAGTTCAAATCCGGTTTCAAAACAAACAAATAGTTAATGTATCATGAGATTCAAATGTGGATTCAGATCATGCCTTAACAATGGCACACCTTTGTTTCTGTATCAAACCTTACATGTCACACGTTAGATCTATTCCAAACATCAACAACAATATGAATGCATGCATAAATTTTATTTAAATTAGACGAATTGAGTTTGAAACCATTAAAATTTACCAAATGGAGCAATTGTGATGTGCTTGATTCAGGCGTCGACATGCTTGGCTATGGTCTTGAATCGACTCCTAGTAACTTCAAAAGTTGATTGTTGGCTTTTGTTTGAATTGAAAGAGGCTGGGAATGTAAGGTCTGATTTGCTTGATTTCTTTGAAAATTTTATGAACAACACTTTGGCTTGGAGGCAGCTGCGTGTGTGCTTTGCATCTGATAGGCTTGTGTATATATGGAGCAACACATTAGGTTAGCATTTATGGTATAAATCAAATGACTTTATGGAGTTTCAAGTTTTCTTCAAAACTTTCCAAAAGAAGAGATTTTCTTCCCTTCTTGGCTTTGCGCGATTTTGGCAGGTTTTGTAACAGGCTAGCATGTGTTGTTTGGGCCTTCAAAAGATTAGATCACAAGTCTTACACGCCTTGTACATTAAGCTTGCATTTTATTTAATTTAATTTTGATTTTAAATAAATAAAATCAAAATAAATAAATAAAAAACTAAAATAATGCATGAATGCACTTGAGGATCTTTAAATAAGTCATGAACAGATTTGAATTCCAAAACTAAGGCCCAATAGTTCAAAATTTCAAGTTTGCTTACTATGCACTTTATGCATTTCCTCAAAATTTCCCAACTTGTGCAACTCATAACTTGCTCAATTTTCATATTTTGAGGGTGATATTTGACTTTTTAGAAATCTCGAGATGTCCTCTACAATTTCTCTTTTTCTCATTTTTTCATTTGGATACTTTATCTTGATGTAAGTTGCCTTGACAAAAAGTATCTTTTGGTTGACTTTTGAAATGACATGTAATGTATTAGCTCATATCTTTCAAATGAAGCATTTTTTGGACTTGAGCATAAATACAAAGATGTAGAGAATTGAATTTTCTTCAAAATGGGATTTGGTTGGGGAAAAGTTGATGAAGCATGTGAAAGTTATGTTTGGTCAAAGTTTTGTTGACTTCTCCTAAGGAAACCCTAATTTGGAAATTTTTTACTTTTGATGATTTGAGGACTTTCCTTGAGGAATCATTATCAACCCTTGATCAAATGATGAATATATCTTTAAAATGTTGATGTTAACCAAAAATCTTGAAGTTTGACTGTATGTTGACCATAGTTGACTTTTTACCCAATATAGTTTATTTTCAATCATCTGAGCCATTGACTGAGAAAGCTTGTGATGTAGGACTTGAAACTTTACATGATAATTGTTGAAGACCTATAAGGAACCATGAAAACCATTTTAGACCTTTAAAACCCATTATTCCTTGTGCAAGATGAAACCCTAGTTGTGGACCCATTGCTTAGGAGGAGGTTTGACTGGCCAACTCTTGAGTAGCTTTGAGTACTTGAGACCTTTGTGAGCATGTCTTGAAGAAAAATGGGAGGGAAAATTTTGTGGTACAATATCTGCCCCTGTTCAATCTTGTTAAACCTGAAGAGTTAGATTGGCAGGTCTGTCATTCGTGGCTTGAAGGTGGAAGATGATTGAACACTTCAGCGCCTATAAATTTGCACTCGCCTGTGCACGAAGTAACATTGTTGGTTGAATATACTAGGAATGGGCTTAAGGATGCCATTTGGAGAGGTGAAAGAGATTCATCAGAGATGGGCTTATAGATTCCATCCAAAGTAACTGTTGATAGAAATTAGACTAAGTCTACGCCCGACTTTGTCTTAGAAGATATATTTGGAGTGTGTCTACGCCCGACTCGGTCCAAAAGGATAATCAGGATAAATCTACGCTCGATTTAATATGAGACAGAAGATATCTATGATCGCCTTCAACTGGAAGAAGTATCAAAATAAATCTACGCTTGATTTAATCTGAGCCAGAAGAAGTCTACGCCCGTCTTCAACTAGAAGAAGTATCAGAATAAATCTACGCTCTATTTAGTCTGAGCCATAAGATGTCTATGCTCGACTTTAACTGGAAGAAGTATCAGAATAAATCTATGCTCGATTTAATCTAAGCCAGAAGATGTCTATGCCCGTTTTCAACTGGAAGAAGTATTAGAATAAATCTACGCTCGATTTAATCTAAGCCAGAAGATGTCTACGCCCGTATTCAACTAGAAAATATGTTGGAAAGAGTCTACGCCCGACTTTTCCAAAGGAGTATCAGAATAAATCTACGCTTGATTTAATCTTATCCATAAGATGTTTATGCCCGACTTTAACTGAAAGAAGTATCAGAATAAATCTACGCTTGATTTAACCTAAGCCAAAAGATGTTTGCGCCCGACTTCAACTATAAAATATGTTGGAAAGAATCTACGCCCGACTTTTCTGAAGGAGTATCAGAACAAATTTACGCTCGATTTAATCTGAGCCAGAAGATGTCTATGCCCAACTTTAACTAGAATAAGTATCAGAATAAATCTACGCTTGATTTAATCTGAGCCAAAAGATATTTGTGTCCAACTTCAACTAGAAAATATGTTGGAAAGAGTCTACACCCGACTTTTCCGAAGGAGTATCAGAATAAATCTACGCTTGATTTAATCTGAGCCAGAAGATGTATATGCCCGAATTTAACTGGAAGGAGTATCAGAATAAATCTACACTTGATTTAATCTAAGCCTGAATATTTCTACGCCCGACTTCAACTAGAAAATATGTCGGAAAGAGTCTATGCTTGAATTTTCTAAAGGAGTATCAGAATAAATCTACGCTCGATTTAATCTGAGCCAGAAGATGTCTATGCCCGAATTTAACTAGAAGAAGTATCAGAATAAATCTACGCTTGATTTAATCTGAGCCAGAAGATGTCTGCGCCCGACTTCAACTATAAAATATGTTGGAAAGAATCTACGCCCGACTTTTCTGAAGGAGTATCAGAATAAATCTGCGCTCGATTTAATCTGAACCAGAAGATGTCTATGCCCGACTTTAACTGGGAGAAGTATAAAAATAAATTTACCCTTTATTTAATTTGAGCCAGAAGATGTCTGCGCCCGACTTCAACTAGAATATATGTTGAAAAGAGTCTACGCTTGACTTTTTTGAAGTTGCATCAGAATAAATCTACGCTTGATTTAATCTGAGCCAGAAGATGTCTATGCTCAACTTTAACTGGAAGAAGTATCAAAATAAATCTATGCTTGATTTAATCTGAGCCAGAAGATGTATGCGTTCGAGTTCAACTAGAAAATGTGTTTTTTTGTGAATGACCCTCTGAGGAAATTGCTTACGTAGCCATTTGTCCGATGTAGCCTTTGAGAAGACTGTCTAGTCATATAAATAGTTGATGATGTTTGTCTGTTGATTGATCTTTCCTGAAAAGGTAAAAAGTTAGTTGTATGTAATGTCATGATGTATGAAATGCATTGCGTAATGATATTCTCAAAATAAATGAGAGTGTGCTATATGTGTTTCGTATGCACATGCTATGACATTTGTAAATGACGTATGGATGTGAAATGTTGTTGAAGTATATTTGTAAACTCGTGCAGTATCTTTGTCTGGGAAAATAAATCCCTTACTGTTGTTGAGGATGAAAAACATGTGTATCTTCGATCTTGATAGGTATCCCGAGTTTCTGTTTGAGGAAACTCAACTGGGGAATGTTGATTTCTGCTTGGGGAGAAGAGATCAGGAACATTGGTCGTTCGTCGCTCTACTAGGGATTTTAATTCTTATATACCCTGGTTGGGGATAAAAGAGATGTATAACCTTTCGAGGTATTGTCTGACCGAGTTTCTGATATGGATATTGACTCGTCTGTAGGGAATGAGGTTGAATGATATTTGATCCAGTTTCAGATTCAGTAGCAACTCTCTGGGATAGCAACATGGACTTTCCTTTGCTGGATATGGGAATTTTGCGGGTAATTTGTGGTAGAAACAGACTCAAGCTGAGGAGACTGTAATTTATTGGGGAGATAAACCCTGTTGGGGAAATAAACCATGTTGGGGACATAAACCTTGTTAGGGAAATAAACCCCGTTGACGGAGAAATGCTCTGCTAAGGAAACATCCTTGTTGAGGAAATGAGATATGCTGGAGAGAAGAAATCTGCAGGGTTTTTTTACAGTTTTGGAGGAATAAACTCAACTAGAGAAGAGAATTTCCATAAATTGTACTTGATTTGGACTCTGTAGGTTGGCGATATTGCCGGGAAAAAGATCACATTCCTTCATCTGCTGGTGTGATTTGCTGGTGAGTATTATAAGACTACTCTGTGGGGATAATTCCATGGAAGTGGTTATGTGGAGATTTGTGGATAGCTTGAATATTACCCCAACTCCTAGAGTCTTGAGTAAATGCTTATTCTTGTTTTTATGCATATATTTGTTAACAGTTAATCGTATTCATATGCATATGTTAATTCAATTTTAGTCATTGGACGTTTTTGCAAACAAAACAGAGAAAGTAAAAACAAAAAGTTTGAATTTTGAAATTTGTATTTCTATTGATAAATTACCCACAAACAGAAGATTTTGTACAAAGAGACAGAAATACCAATAAGAGGAAATCTTCGTGAAATGAAAAGAGTAAAAGTGAAGACAAAACATATTGTTATATGGAAATAATCTCATCGGGTTCCAACTCTGCTATTGCCCCTATGTCCTCAAGCATCTTATCCCTCACTATTGGAAGAAAGTGATTGAATTGATTTGTACCGTTTGAACTTGATGTTGGAAATAAAGCTTGTCGTAAGTGATCCAACGGGACATAGTCGTATGCTTTAATCCCTAACTTTTTCCTGGACCGCTTTTTCTGGTTTCTAGTCCACCGGGATACCCTTTTTTGCCCAAGCCGCCTTTTCAGGTTTTCGACGTGCCAGGTGTACAATCTTTTATATATATATATATATATATATATATATATATATATATATATATATATATATATATATATATATATATATATATATCCCTAATTTTTGCCCAAACCATATTGGTTTGTCGGGATGCCCTTATTTTTGCCTAGGCCAGTCAACCTAGCGGGTCGTTTCCATGTGTAGTATCTTTTGACTATGTCCGCGTTCACAGGGTGCGGGAAATCTTCACCGCCCATGGTGGTTAGTATCATGGCACCGCCAGAGAATATCTTCTTGACTACAAATGGCCCTTCGTAGGTGAGAGTCCATTTTCCCCTAGGATCACCTTGTGGTAGAATGATGCGCTTTATTACAAAATCACCAACCTGATATACTTGATGCTTGATTTTCTTGTTAAATTACTTGATCATATGCTTCTGATACATCTGGCCATGATAGAAAGTCGTAAGCCTCTTCTCATCAATCAGATTCAACTAGTCTATCCTGGTATGAATCTGTTCATCTTCGTCTAAGTCTGCAACTTTCATAATTATCAGAGAAGGAATCTGAACTTCGACAGGTAGGACGGCTTCCATACCGTAAACTAGAGAGAATAGAGTTGCCCTAATTGATGTTCAAGCTGAAGTGCGATATCCGCGGAGAGGAAATGGTGACATCTCGTGCCAATATTTGTAGGTCACAACCATCTTCTGTATAATCTTCTTTATATTCTTATTGGCGGCTTCCACTGCGCCATTCATCTTTGGTCGATACAGAGAAGAGTTGTGGTGCTTGATCTTGAACAGCGTGCAAATTTCTGTGATCATAGTGTTGTTGAGGTTGGTACCATTGTCCGTGATGATTCTCTCGAGAATTCCATACCGACAGATAAGATTATGTTTAATGAACCGGGCGACCACATTCTTGGTAATAGAGGCGAATGAAGCTGCTTCCACTTACTTTATAAAGTAATCAATGGCGACGAGGATGAAGCGGTGTCTATTAGAGGCAGTAGGTTTGATTTCTCCTATCATATAAATGCCCCACATTGCAAATGGCCACGGAGCAGTCAAGATGTTCAGAGGATTCGGGGGCACATGAACTTTATCAGCATAGATTGGGCACTTATGACAAGTTCTCGAGTGGTGGTGACAGTCAACTTCCATAGCCGACCAATAATAACCCGCTCTTAGAATATTTTTAGCCATAGTATGCCCACTGGAGTAAGTACCAAAGAGGCCTTCGTGCATATCTTCCATAATTTCTTCTTCTTCCTTCTTGTCCACACAACGAAGTAGAGTCGAATCATGATTGCGCTTGTATAAAATTCCATTGCTCAGGAAGAACTTAGCTGAGAACCTTTGTAGGAATTTCTTGTCATTGATTGGTTACCCTTCATGGTATTCTTGAGCCTCAAGGTACCTTTTCACTTCATGAAACCAAGGTTTTTGTTCTACTCCATCAGTATCAATTTCATAGCAGTGTGTCGGTTCGTCGAATCTTTCAATGGTAATTCTGGGAGTCTCATTGTCCCATCTGACCTTGAACATGGATGACATGGTAGAAAATGCGTCTGCCAACTGATTCTCTTCCCTTGGGATATGATTAAAAGTAATCTCTTTGAAATATGGAATCAAGGTTAGCACATGTTCTCTCTAAGGGATATGATTCGGATGCTTCGTATCCCATTCTCCCTTAACCTAACTGATTACCAAAGTTGAGTCCCCATATACGCTCAAGAACTTGATTCTCAGGTCAATAGCAGCTTTGATACCTATGATGCACACTTCATATTCAGCCATATTATTGGTGCAATCAAAGCAAAGTCTGGCAGTGAAGGGCGTATGACAACCCTGATGAGAGATAATTACAGCACCAATTATGTTTCCAAGTGCATTAGAAGCTCCATCGAAAACCATATTCCATTGGGATCTTGACTCAGGTCCTTCATATGGTCCAGGTTCTTCATAATCTGTAACTAACATAATGTTCTCGTCCGGGAATTCGAAATTCATAGACTAATAGTCGTCTACAGCTTGATGCGCCAAATGATCTGCCAGTACACTTCCTTTGATGGATTTTTGAGTGGTGTATTAAATTTCATATTCTGTTAAGACCATTTGCCATCGGGCTATTCTTCTAGAGAGAGCTGGCTTCTCGAATATGTACTTGATGGGATCCATTTTAGAGATCAACAAAGTGGTATGGGTCAACATATATTGTCTTAGTCGGCGAGCAGCCCATGCCAAAGCGCAGCAAGTTTTCTCGAGTAGTGAATATCTTGTCTCACAGTCGGTAAACTTTTTGCTAAGGTAGTATATTGCATGCTCTTTTCGACCAGGCTCATCATGCTGCCCCAATACACACCCCCATTGAATTCTCTAGCACTATTAGGTACATGATTAGAGGTCTTCCTTCAACTGGTGACATCAGAATCGGAGGTTCTTGTAGGTATTCCTTAATTTTATCAAAGGCTATTTGAAAGTCGTTGTTCCACTTTACTACTTGATCTTTCTTCAGCAGCTTGAAGATTGGCTCACAAGTAGCGGTCAAATGTGAGATGAAACGGGAAATGTAATTCAATCATCCTAAGTAACCTATGACTTCCTTCTCAGTACAGAGATCTGGCATTTCTTGATTAGCTTTAACTTTTGCAAGATCAACTTCAATACCTTTACCACTAACTACGAAACCCAGGAGTTTACCGGATCTCACCCCAAAAGTGAAGTTGTTCGGATTTAACCTTAGCTTGTACTTCTTTGGTCTTTCAAACAGGTTATGCAAATGATCAAGATGATCTCTTTAGTATTTGATCTGGTTATCATGTCATCGACGTAGACTTCTATCTCATGATGAATCATGCATGAAATAAGGCTACCATGGCACACTTATAAGTTGCCCCGACGTTCTTCAACCCAAAAGTCATAACCTTGTAACACAAAGTGCCTCACTGTGTGACAAAGGTAGCTTTCTCCATGTCTTAGGGCGCCATCTTGATCTGATTTTAACTCTATAAGCCATCCATGAAGGAAAATACCTTGTGTTGAGTAGTGTTGTCGACCAAAACATCAATATGTGGCAGTGGGAAGTCATCTTTGGGGCTCGCCCTGTTCAGATCCCTATAATCTACACACATTTGGTACCGGAACCACGTTTGCAACCAATTGAGGATATAATGTCACTGCTAAAAACCCTACATTTAATTGTTCCATAACCTCTACCTTGATCTTTTCGGACATCTTGGGACGCATGCGACGAATCTTCTGCTTAATTGGAGAACAATCCTCTTTCATTGGCAGACAATGAACCATAATATCAGTATCGAGCCCTGGCATGTCTTCGTATAATAAAGCAAATATTTCAACATATTCATGCAACATTTAGATTAATCTGTGCTTGACACTGCTCTCTAAGTTGGCGCCTATCTTGACTTCTTTTCTGTCTGTTTCAGAACCCAAGTTTACCACTTCAACTGGCTCTTCATGTGGTTGGATAGCCTTCTCTTCTTACATTAGGAGTCTGGAAAGTTCTCCATGCATTTCACAATCTTCCTCACCTTCGTCCTCGGCTTAGTAGATCAAATTTTCAAAGTCATAAGCGACAATAGTAGGATCGTTATCAACGAGATCCAGAGTGGATGGGGTTCTGCAATATAGTGTGTGGGTGTGTGTAAGAACACATAGCTATTTGAAAATGCAATAAGTAAAAGAAAAACATGGAGCATAAAATTTGAATGCAAAACGTCCAATGTTTTTATTAAATGAGCAATGTTTATTAATTATTAACCCTTAACAAATGAACCATTATTCCTTGGGTAAGACACAAGGTTTAAAGTCGTTATTTATTACATAAACAAAATCTTTTAAAATCAATAATATAGGAATGTAGTTATTACTCCTGACTAAAGGAGATAGGGAAAATGTCTTTCGCTTTCCAATTGTCGAGTCTGTTTCCAATGGTAGGGAATATCCAGTTTTCGAAGTCACAATCATTGTCAGCGTCTTCTATGGTGTTGACTCTGTTGTTGCTAATACGGAACAGAGGTCTTCCAGCACGAGCGTGACAAACAGCCCTTTGACGTTTTGCAGTAAAGCCCAAACCAAACTTGTCAGATTTATAAGGAATATCAGGAAGATTACCCCAAATAGTACAACCACCTTCTTCTATAGTAGCTTTGGCATCTTTCAAGGAAGCCATCTTGTGTGGGATCCTGGTGGTCATTGGAATGGCAGAAACATCCTTAATAGCAGCAGGAGAAATCATTTCAAAAGTTTGACAGGGAGTCTCGATGAATTCCCCATCCATCTCCACGTACCGGAATGAATTCAGGTGGCTAGACATGTACTCCTCTTCTCCATAGACAGTAACAACATTTCCTTTTACAGGGTACTTTAATTTCTGGTGCAAGGTGGAGGTGACAGCACCTGCCCCATGGATCCAGGGGCGTCCCAATAGACAAGAATAAGTTGGCCGGATGTCCATTACATAGAAGGTGGACTCAAATATCTGTGAACCCACTTTGATTGGGAGGTTCACTTCTCCATGCACCATTCTTTTTGATCCGTGGAAGGCTCGAACTATAATATTATTGGGCTTCAGCACAACCCCAACACAATCTAGTCTGTCAAGAGCGCCTTTTGGAAGAACATTCAGAGAATATCCATTATCAATTAACACATGAGCCAACATAGTGCCTGTGATCGGTGGATCTGGAACTGACTGTTTAAAGCTGGTTCGCGAAATGTCGCGGAAGCAAGAGTCGCCACCGTCTTTTATTTTCTCCAAATGGAAAGGACAAAAGCACAGAAAAATTCCTTAAAGAGATTGCTCTCGGTTCGGGAGGTAGGTTATAGAAAGGGAAGGTGTTAGCACCCTTTCTATCCATGGTTATCCATGGGCTCTTAGATACTTGCTCATTTGTGTTTTCAAAAAATGTTTGCTTGCTTTTCAATGTGGGTTTAAAAAAGTTTCTTTTGAAAAATTTCAGATCGACTCGTACGTCAGAGTGTTTGAAAAGTTTTGCTTTGAAAGCTTTTGAAAATGTGTGGTGTGAAAAGTATTTTTGTTCGTTTTGAAATTAGAGCAAGTATCCTTGAGAACCTACCTACCCTAAGGAATTCGTCTGTGTAAGAGTCCTTAAAAGTAGTGCCATCCCACCATTGAGAGGTAGGTAGCACCACCGTTGGAGGTGTTCGGGTCAATTCGAGTTTGAGGGACATGGTGATCACCAGAGCAATGGGAAGACACCTTAGAAGCTACCCTCATGCCAGGTTCCCGGATCATGAGGACTTACTAAGACGTCCTCTACTCGACGACCACCTTTCGAGGCAAGGCAACAGTGAGGCGTACCCTAGGGGTGGTGTGTGCGAATTGTGTGTCATATTTCAGTTATTTGTCTTGTCATGTTTGTCGTGTTCTACGCTTGATTTTAATTAAGACCAATCATTCTTGCATGCATATTTAACAGTTGAAAGAGTGCGGAAAAGTAAATTCTAAAGCTATTACAAATGGCGCGGGTCCACATCGCCAGAATTAAACCGGACCCGATTTTAGCGGAAAATAAATAATGCGAAGAAATAAAAGTGCGAGAAATAAATGTTACATGGCTTAGGGACAATTACATAATTATTTAAACGATTATAAAATAAATGCGCGAAATAAAGGAATTAAAAATAAAATAATAAAAGAAGAATTAAATGTTTTTGATATTTTTGTATTTTTGGATTTAATAAGGAAAAGAAACTAATTGAAATTAAATTAAAAGGCAAACCCTAATTCTAATATTTTTTTAGTTATTAAGAAAGAATTAAAATATGATCTAAATTAAACCCTAATTTATTTGTGCACAATTTTTAATTTATGAAAATAACTAAATAATATTATTCTGAAAAGAAGGAAAAATTAAAAGAAAAATAATAAAAAAAGATATTAAACCTAAATTCTATTTTTGGTGTTTTTTATTAAAAAGATTAAAACTATAACCTAATTAAACTAAATATTTACATATATTAATTTATTGATGAAAATAATTAAAATTAAAAATTATATTTTTATTTGGACATTTTTTATTTTTATGATGTTTTTTGTATTTTTTTGTAAAAAAGGATATTTAATTAAATCAGAAAATAAATAAACAAATAAATAATTAAAAATAATAAAAGATAAAAGAAAATTAGAAAAGATAGAACCAGGGGGGTTTTCTGTCCCATTATGGAGGTGTAAATTTGAGAGGCCTGGCCCAATTGAGTTTGCCACATGTTGACTTTCCTGGATCGTGTGCTAGTGCATTGACCACGTTCACCATAGGCCTGGGATCTGAGCCCTTGATCTGCCGCTCCTAGACACCTGTGCGTTTGGATCTTGTGGACACACGGTATGCATCATTGCTGACGCTGCATAGGAAATTGGTTTGAAAAATAATAATGAAATTTGCAAGACCTGGGACTTGAACCCAGGTCTTTGATGTCACATGCATAGCGTGTTACCACTGAGCCAAGCGCGTTTCATTTAATATATTATGGTTAAATAACAACAAAAATCAAAACCAATGCATGATGGGTAAAACGCGCGAAACTTCAAACGGACGTATCACTGGCTGCCACGACTTCTTCTTCTTCACATACCTGAAAATATAAAACACAATAGCAACGGTTTTAACGCGTTTCTTTAAGCATGCTATGGGAAAATAGCGAATAGGGCTATGGGGCATATAAATTGATCGCGAGTATATTTTCTTCTTCGTCTCTAAGCGCTGATTTCAACCATGGTATCCATGAACCCTGATTTTTCCTCTACGCAAAAGCCCTATTTCAAGAAACCTGTAACCCTAAAAAACGCGCATGGTGGATTCTTATATACAGTGAAATAATGTAATTAAACGTAGTGGTTAGCTCAGAAACATCAATATGAACACAAATCAACAAAGAAAATGCAAAAAGATGATGGAATCATGCTGTGCGATTTCAAAATTTTTAAGGTACAGTTGGACTTAGAGGTACCAATTCAGGGTCTTTTGATTGATGTTAATGATTGAGAGATGTTCAATGAGGTCTCAGGATGCTAATAGGACAAGAATTGGGGTTTGAATCGAGCTTGAAACTGGTTTTCAGTGTTTGAGTTTTTTGTGAAAAATTTCAATATGCCAATGCTTGTTTGGGCACAGCTTGCAGTCTAATGCAATTAGGTTTTCCATCCTGCATATGTAGTGATCATTTTAGGTTAACAAAATTCCACAAAATCTCTTGTATTTAATGGTTTCAAGATTTGATTTTACAAGATATTTTTGAATCTTTTTTCATGTGTAATTTTGTTCAATCATGCCAAATCACACCAAAACTTGCCTATTTAAGATATGCACGAAATATTAAGAACAAACATGCATGAAAAGATTTTTTTAGGTTAAGTTTGATATTTTTCATGTATTAAAATGATTTAAATGAATATAAATTAATATAAATTCAAATAAATAATTAAAAAATATGAAAATACTTCCCTTTGGGCCTAGTGGTCGTGCATAGGCTTGGCATGAAGAAACTTGGAAGAAAAATGGGCCCATTTGCATTTTTAGGCCTTTTGCATCAATGTTGACTTTTCAAAATTCCCAAAAATTTCCCAACTTCCACAAGGCATATCTTGGTCAATGTTTAAGCTTTTCACATGTTCTTGGACATTTTGGAAAGGTCTTTGAGTCCTTTAACCAATGCCTTTGGTCCCATGTCATTTTGATTTACCAATCTCAAGTTATGGCCTTTGACTTAAAGTCACTTTTTGTTGACTTTTGAAAATGACCTATAATGTTGAAATTGATAACTTTTTGTGAGAGCATTTCTTGGACTTGGAATATGAAGATGAATTGTAGGAAATGTCTTTCTCTTCAAAATGAGCTTTGGATGGAATTTTTCTGATAATCCATGTGCAAGTTATGCCCTGGTCAATTTTAGTTGACTTTTTCAGCTGTCCAAATATAGCAACTTTTGCATCTTTGATGATTTCTGAGCCAAATTTTGAGAATCATGATCAAGCATTGATCAAATGATGTTTGTGGCTTCAAAATGATATGTTGACCAAAAATTTGAACTTTTGACTGTCAAATGACCATTTTGCCCCTACAGTTGACTGTGGTGCAATCTAGGGTTTTGACTGTGCAATTTTGAGCTGAATGCCTTGAAACTTGACATGAAGACACTTGACCATCTTTTTAAGCATGTGAGACTTGATTGGGCCTTTGAAAAGTTCATTTGCTTGACCAGAACTCAAACCCTAGTTTTGACTGTATAGGAGACAGTTGAGCTGCACAACCCTGGGGGGAATTTTGTGACCTTGACTTGGTAATTTCTTGATGAATATGGGAGGGCAAATTTTGGGGTACAACAGTTGCCCCTGTTCAATCTTCTTATACCTGAGGATGCAGACTGGCTGACATGCCTTTCGTAGTCCGAGGGTAGAAGATGATTGGACACTAGAGTGCCCAGAAATTTGCGCTCACATGGTAGCAATGATGATGAGGGAATGGGCTTATAGATGCCATTTGGATGTTGCTTGGATAGGATGATGGGCTTATAGATTCCATCTGGACGTTGATCGCGTAGGAGAGTCCTTAGCGAGGACCTGCATACCTGCAAAACAGAAAAATGAGTACCTGACACGTCGCAGGGGCTGATTTTAGATGCTTGATATAGATATATCCTGACTGGTTACAGGAGCTGGGTCTGGAGCTTCAAACATTGATGAATGAACCCGGGATGGTTACTGCCTTAGTATGGATGGTAAGAGAATCCTGAATGATTTCAACCTCAACAACGCTCGTTGAGAAAATCTTGGTGAGAATCACCATCTTCGTAGTGTCAGGAAGAGAACCAAAGGACAATATAATCTCAAAGGGAGTCACCTCACTCACCGTTGGAGAGGGAACTATAGGAAATTATAATCTGGAAGGAAATATCACCTCACTCGCCGTTGGAGAGGGGACCGTAAGAGAGTATCACCTCACGCTCATGCCGGAGAGGGAAACATCTGAAGAAGGAATTACCACCTCACACGCCGTTGGAGAGGGGACCATAAGAGAATATCACCTCACGCTCATGCCGGAGAGGGGAACATCTGAAGAAGGAATTACCACCTCACACGCCGTTGGAGAGGGGACCATAAGAGAATATCACCTCACGCTCATGCCGGAGAGGGGAACATCTGAAGAAGGAATTACCACCTCACACGCCGTTGGAGAGGGGACCATAAGAGAATATCACCTCACGCTCATGCCGGAGAGGGAAACATCTGGAGAAGGAATTACCACCTCACTCGCCGCTGGAGAGGGGACCATAAGAGAATATCACCTCACGCTCATGCCGGAGAGGGGAACATCTGAAGAAGGAATTACCACCTCACACGCCGCTGGAGAGGGGACCATAAGAGAATATCACCTCACGCTCATGCCGGAGAGGGAAACATCTGAAGAAGGAATTACCACCTCACACGTCGTTGGAGAGGGGACCATAAGAGAATATCACCTCACGCTCATGCCGGAGAGGGAAACATCTTGAAAGGGAATTACCACCTCACACGCCGTTGGAGAGGGGACCATAAGAGAATATCACCTCACGCTCATGCCGGAGAGGGAAACATCTGGAGAAGGAATTACCACCTCACACGCCGCTGGAGAGGGGACCATAAGAGAATATCACCTCACGCTCATGCCGGAGAGGGGAACATCTGAAGAAGGAATTACCACCTCACACGCCGTTGGAGAGGGGACCATAAGAGAACTTCTACTGAGTCTTTATCAGAAAAATCTGTTTGGAGTCGATTTAACTGGACTGGAGAAATCCTTGAAATATGTTTGAGAATTTCAACTGCATCTTTCCTGAAAGGTAAAGGTAAGTTATATGCAATGCATGATATGGATCCAGCAATGATGTTCTCAACATGGATGCGATTTATAGTATATGATGCGTACATGCATGCTATAATGATGTATATGATGACTCATGTGTATTTTTGTCTAGGAAAATAAATCCTTGACGGGTGCCGGGAAGTCATATCCTGGGCTGATGTTGAGGAAGAGATTTTGCTTCCGCTGTGGATGATCGTTGCAAGAATGCCGGTAGGAGAAGATAACTCCGTTGAGGAATAAACTTGGCAAATGGAATAATTCTGCGGGAGAAAAGATACTCTAGCGATCATGCTGGGGAGTGCTACTTTGTGGGGATAGCGATGCTTTGCTGAGTTGATGAAGATAACTCCGCTGGGGATACCGTTGATGAGTTATGTTGGGAGATTTGATGAATTCGCTGGGGATATCCTTGTTGTGCTGGAAGTGTTGATAGACTTCGCTGGGGGCAGGAAGATACTTTGCCGAGGACGCTCTTTCCGTGGCTTTTGGCTGAGGATAACCCAGTTATATCCTGTTACGGAAATAACTCTTTAAATCAAGCCGGGACGACGCGTTCGTGCTCTGAGGATAAGCTTCCAGAATCTACTAGGGATAAGCTTACTGCTTGGGGTATGAACTCCAAATTTCTTGGGGAACTGGATTGGACTCTCATGGGGAGTTTTGATATGCTGGGAAGTGATTCCTTTGAATGGTGGTATACCGCCGGGGAACAATCTTTAGACCAAGACTGCAGGGGATACTTGTTAAGGATATATGTACTGCTGCTGAGGAATGTTTGAGATCGGCTGGAGGATACTCAATTCCCTTGATATTTGACAATTTTGCTTGGAGAGAGATGTACTGTTTTGCTGAACTACTCTCTGGGGAATTAAGATCCTCGGTCATGTTCTTTAGCTGAACCTACCTTGGTACCTTGGAGGATAGAACAATCAGACTGCTCAGACCGCCCGTTATTGCCCCTGTTTCTATGGGGTGCTGATAGTTGTTGGCGGGCAAACCTTCTTCTGGTAGACAGATGGCGGGACATAGTCGTACGCTTTTAATCCCTAACTTTTGCCTGGACCGCCCTTTCGGGTTTTCAGTCCACCGGGATACCCAATTTTGCCCAAGCCGCCTTTTCAGGTTTTCGACTTGCCGGGTGTACAGATTTTTCATTTCATCCCTTCATTTTGCCCGAACCCTTTTGGTTCGCCGGGAAGCCCTTACTTTTGCCTAGGTATGTCAACCTAGCGGGTCTTTGATTTTGCGTAGTATTTTTCGACTATGTCCACGTCCTTAGAATGCAGGTAGGTGCCCCTGGCTGCTTGTGTTGCCATATTACCAGAAGGTGTCTGATCGTGCAAGATTCGTTGCTGGAGTGCCCCAAGTGACTCAGGCAGAGATTTGCCCCAGGCTTTTGGCCTTTTGAGAGATTCTCCGAATCTTGATTGGATTGCCCCAGATGATGGACAATGATCTTGTCTGCCCCTTGATTGGAAGTACTTTTGTTCACTAGGTATTCATCGTGCGAATTTCCCTGCTGTTCAAACAAAAAGTCATATGTAAACAAAGTTATGTTAAAAATGCAAAGCTTATGTCTGTCTCGAAGATTTTGAAAATGCATTCTTTTCATACAACAAGTGAATGTTTGTAAAACGTGATGTCAACTCCGTATTTACCGTAGGCCTTAAGGAGTCAGGATACCTTTCGTAACAGTATGCTTTCGAACTAACCCATGCTTCAGCTAGGACTTTTAAGGGTTATAACGTGGCCTGGTTCATGGTTTAAGAAACAAAGGATAAAGGCTCAAATTTTATTTGTACCCACCCGCTCTTCGTGATGTTCTCCAAACCTAAACTCAGTTGATCGTGCGTTAGATCTTGTTTGAGTCTTTGCTCTGATTTTCCAGTGATGGTTCGGATGTTTGACAATTTATTTTGAATAGGCAGTCATTCCTTTTTGTTGAGGGTTTGTAAGACCTCTTTCTTGTCTGATTCTTGTTATCCCTTTCCTTTTTTGCCTGAACTGTTTCCTTTTTTGGAATTACAGTCAGCGGGATGCCCCAGTTTCATAAGTCTCCTTTGTAGGTTTAGACTTTTTGGGCTTTTCGTTTATGGATTTTGATGATGACTGCCTGTCTTTATGACTGTTTTGAACCGTCACTGTCTTTGTTCGTTTTGTAAAGATCTCTTCGGTGCCATTCGTTATGCACTTGGATCAACTGAGAGACTACCCTGCCCCAGGTTATGATTAAGGGTTTCGAAAATAAAAACTCCTACTTCTTTGGCTCTGATGGGTTGACGAGGGATTATCATCCTTATAACTCCAGTGTTTAGGGGTTGAAACAATGCCTGTACCTCATCAGCGGGGTCTGTTCAAAAGCATACTGTAATGATCGCGGTATCGTTTTCGTCATCCTCCCTCAAGAGGCTTAGGATTAAAGATCAAGAGTCGACATCAGAACAAATATGAAAACAGTTTGCATATAGTGAATGCGAATATATTGATTCAAAACAGACATAAGCGATGCATTAATGAAATAACAACGTTTGACATGAATAAATGTTTAGACAATCAAAGAAAAATGCAACTTGAACATTCGAATGAACAAAAGTTTTCTAGTTTGAATTAGTCACTTCATATGGGAGATTCTCAGCAGAAGCATTTCATTTGGCCACCCGGCATGAACTCCAGCACCCTTCCGTCGATCAAGTCCTGGATCTTGTTCTTCAAGCTCCAACAGTCATTGGTGTCATGTCCAGGACTGTCAGAGTGGTAGGCACATCTTTTATCAGGGTTATAAGTAGGAGCAGAGATGTCAGGATTCTGGGGAGGGCCCTTTAAAGTAATCAGATTGACCTCCAACAAGTGTTCCAGCATTAGAGATGGTGGTATGCCAGTCTCAGTGAAATGTCTTCCAGGCGTGTATCGCTTGCGTCGATTACCCCGTTGATACTGGGCTTGTGAAGCAGTAGCAATTTGGAGAGGTTCATTCTTCACCATACCAGACTTTGGTCCTCTTGGTGGCTGATCAAAGACTTGGTCCCTGACTTGGGCTGGTTGCTTCATGTCTTGATGGAGCTGACTGATCATGGCCCTCAGCTCTCCTTGCTCCTGAGCTAAACCTTGAATGAGGGCCCTTTGCCCCAGCATCTGGGTTTTCAATGTGTCTACCTCAGCTTGTAGACGTTTCAGCTGGTCATCCTTGTCATCCTCAGCATTGTTCCTGACAAAGGTCCCCATGAGAAGTGTCCTTAGTTCCTCCTGCCCCTTGGATAGACCTAGGAAGATTTCCCTGAACTGAGTCTCTTGAGCCTGAAGACCCTGGTTATCTGGTTGGAAGGCCATTGCTGAAATAAACAGCGAGAAGGGTAAGTGACCTGCAACAAAGATACATGTTATGTAATGATGTGTATGACATGCATGCAATGATTTCAAGGACCTCGCGGGGTAAACAGAGAAACTTTGTTAGCATTTGGAATTGGCAACTTGATTGAAGGAACTTCCTGGTGTAGAGAGCCCTTCTTCAAGGGTCAAAGGCTCACCATATCCAGTGGGTCATAGCCCCTGACACCCTTGGCTAGAGGAAAATAAATCTTCTTTGCCCCTGGCTAGATGTTTGATTTATCATGACCTGCATCACAAGCCCTTGAGATCCTTGAAACGGGTTAGGATGTATGCAATGGTATGCAATCGTATGATGTCATGCTATGCATGGGGTAATGTGAGTAACCCTGTTATGAGTCCAACTTAAGGACTGCAAACCAAAACCTGCAAGAAACTTAGGATACCCTGTCATGAGTCCCAGTTAAGGACTATAAATGAAACCTGCAAGAAACAAATGTCAGGTAACAAGCATGCAAATAGTCAAGTACGAAGGCACACAAGTCACACAAGAGAAGCCCTTAGGGTTTAGGCCAGCATGGGGTCTAGGTATTACCCTCTTGAAGTTGGTGGGCTCAACCTGTCCTATCAGAAGTAACCGGGTTCTAAGGTTCCCAATATCACGGGATTGCTTTCATTGTTCATCGTTTCGATTTAGCCACTGAACTGGCGACCGAAATATTCCAGGAAAGCAACCCTCAATTGAGCGTAGTATCGAGTATCAACCAACCTCGGACTGCAGCAAAGTCAGTTATCTCACTACCCTAAAGAGGCCAAGATAGTTCAATTAAGGTTCCTAAGGTCTGTTGATGCTTCACGACACCACATGGAGGCCCCGTACTCTCCTTGACTGAACTCAAGGGTTACCGGTACACACCAAAGTGCCACATCAACGTAGCAGACTGTTTCAACCATGTCGGTATACCCCGCACAGTTCCCTCACAGCCTTGTTGCTACTTTCTAAGAAGGTATCCCCCAGATCCGGGTTTAGGATCTATAGAACTCCCAAGCAACCCACAATTTAAAGCACACAAGGAAAACAATTGAAAACATAGTTATAAGCTAGCCCTAAGGTACACCTCACTTTATAAAGGGTCCCCAGCAGAGTCGCCAGTTCTGTGATCGGTGGATCTGGAACTGACTGTTTAAAGCTGGTTCGCGAAATGTCGCGGAAGCAAGAGTCGCCACCGTCTTTTATTTTCTCCAAATGGAAAGGACAAAAGCACAGAAAAATTCCTTAAAGAGATTGCTCTCGGTTCGGGAGGTAGGTTATAGAAAGGGAAGGTGTTAGCACCCTTTCTATCCATGGTTATCCATGGGCTCTTAGATACTTGCTCATTTGTGTTTTCAAAAAATGTTTGCTTGCTTTTCAATGTGGGTTTAAAAAAGTTTCTTTTGAAAAATTTCAGATCGACTCGTACGTCAGAGTGTTTGAAAAGTTTTGCTTTGAAAGCTTTTGAAAATGTGTGGTGTGAAAAGTATTTTTGTTCGTTTTGAAATTAGAGCAAGTATCCTTGAGAACCTACCTACCCTAAGGAATTCGTCTGTGTAAGAGTCCTTAAAAGTAGTGCCATCCCACCATTGAGAGGTAGGTAGCACCACCGTTGGAGGTGTTCGGGTCAATTCGAGTTTGAGGGACATGGTGATCACCAGAGCAATGGGAAGACACCTTAGAAGCTACCCTCATGCCAGGTTCCCGGATCATGAGGACTTACTAAGACGTCCTCTACTCGACGACCACCTTTCGAGGCAAGGCAACAGTGAGGCGTACCCTAGGGGTGGTGTGTGCGAATTGTGTGTCATATTTCAGTTATTTGTCTTGTCATGTTTGTCGTGTTCTACGCTTGATTTTAATTAAGACCAATCATTCTTGCATGCATATTTAACAGTTGAAAGAGTGCGGAAAAGTAAATTCTAAAGCTATTACAAATGGCGCGGGTCCACATCGCCAGAATTAAACCGGACCCGATTTTAGCGGAAAATAAATAATGCGAAGAAATAAAAGTGCGAGAAATAAATGTTACATGGCTTAGGGACAATTACATAATTATTTAAACGATTATAAAATAAATGCGCGAAATAAAGGAATTAAAAATAAAATAATAAAAGAAGAATTAAATGTTTTTGATATTTTTGTATTTTTGGATTTAATAAGGAAAAGAAACTAATTGAAATTAAATTAAAAGGCAAACCCTAATTCTAATATTTTTTTAGTTATTAAGAAAGAATTAAAATATGATCTAAATTAAACCCTAATTTATTTGTGCACAATTTTTAATTTATGAAAATAACTAAATAATATTATTCTGAAAAGAAGGAAAAATTAAAAGAAAAATAATAAAAAAAGATATTAAACCTAAATTCTATTTTTGGTGTTTTTTATTAAAAAGATTAAAACTATAACCTAATTAAACTAAATATTTACATATATTAATTTATTGATGAAAATAATTAAAATTAAAAATTATATTTTTATTTGGACATTTTTTATTTTTATGATGTTTTTTGTATTTTTTTGTAAAAAAGGATATTTAATTAAATCAGAAAATAAATAAACAAATAAATAATTAAAAATAATAAAAGATAAAAGAAAATTAGAAAAGATAGAACCAGGGGGGTTTTCTGTCCCATTATGGAGGTGTAAATTTGAGAGGCCTGGCCCAATTGAGTTTGCCACATGTTGACTTTCCTGGATCGTGTGCTAGTGCATTGACCACGTTCACCATAGGCCTGGGATCTGAGCCCTTGATCTGCCGCTCCTAGACACCTGTGCGTTTGGATCTTGTGGACACACGGTATGCATCATTGCTGACGCTGCATAGGAAATTGGTTTGAAAAATAATAATGAAATTTGCAAGACCTGGGACTTGAACCCAGGTCTTTGATGTCACATGCATAGCGTGTTACCACTGAGCCAAGCGCGTTTCATTTAATATATTATGGTTAAATAACAACAAAAATCAAAACCAATGCATGATGGGTAAAACGCGCGAAACTTCAAACGGACGTATCACTGGCTGCCACGACTTCTTCTTCTTCACATACCTGAAAATATAAAACACAATAGCAACGGTTTTAACGCGTTTCTTTAAGCATGCTATGGGAAAATAGCGAATAGGGCTATGGGGCATATAAATTGATCGCGAGTATATTTTCTTCTTCGTCTCTAAGCGCTGATTTCAACCATGGTATCCATGAACCCTGATTTTTCCTCTACGCAAAAGCCCTATTTCAAGAAACCTGTAACCCTAAAAAACGCGCATGGTGGATTCTTATATACAGTGAAATAATGTAATTAAACGTAGTGGTTAGCTCAGAAACATCAATATGAACACAAATCAACAAAGAAAAATGCAAAAAGATGATGGAATCATGCTGTGCGATTTCAAAATTTTTAAGGTACAGTTGGACTTAGAGGTACCAATTCAGGGTCTTTTGATTGATGTTAATGATTGAGAGATGTTCAATGAGGTCTCAGGATGCTAATAGGACAAGAATTGGGGTTTGAATCGAGCTTGAAACTGGTTTTCAGTGTTTGAGTTTTTTGTGAAAAATTTCAATATGCCAATGCTTGTTTGGGCGCAGCTTGCAGTCTAATGCAATTAGGTTTTCCATCCTGCATATGTAGTGATCATTTTAGGTTAACAAAATTCCACAAAATCTCTTGTATTCAATGGTTTCAAGATTTGATTTTACAAGATATTTTTGAATCTTTTTTCATGTGTAATTTTGTTCAATCATGCCAAATCACACCAAAACTTGCCTATTTAAGATATGCACGAAATATTAAGAACAAACATGCATGAAAAGATTTTTTTAGGTTAAGTTTGATATTTTTCATGTATTAAAATGATTTAAATGAATATAAATTAATATAAATTCAAATAAATAATTAAAAAATATGAAAATACTTCCCTTTGGGCCTAGTGGTCGTGCATAGGCTTGGCATGAAGAAACTTGGAAGAAAAATGGGCCCATTTGCATTTTTAGGCCTTTTGCATCAATGTTGACTTTTCAAAATTCCCAAAAATTTCCCAACTTCCACAAGGCATATCTTGGTCAATGTTTAAGCTTTTCACATGTTCTTGGACATTTTGGAAAGGTCTTTGAGTCCTTTAACCAATGCCTTTGGTCCCATGTCATTTTGATTTACCAATCTCAAGTTATGGCCTTTGACTTAAAGTCACTTTTTGTTGACTTTTGAAAATGACCTATAATGTTGAAATTGATAACTTTTTGTGAGAGCATTTCTTGGACTTGGAATATGAATATGAATTGTAGGAAATGTCTTTCTCTTCAAAATGAGCTTTGGATGGAATTTTTCTGATAATCCATGTGCAAGTTATGCCCTGGTCAATTTTAGTTGACTTTTTCAGCTGTCCAAATATAGCAACTTTTGCATCTTTGATGATTTCTGAGCCAAATTTTGAGAATCATGATCAAGCATTGATCAAATGATGTTTGTGGCTTCAAAATGATATGTTGACCAAAAATTTGAACTTTTGACTGTCAAATGACCATTTTGCCCCTACAGTTGACTGTGGTGCAATCTAGGGTTTTGACTGTGCAATTTTGAGCTGAATGCCTTGAAACTTGACATGAAGACACTTGACCATCTTTTTAAGCATGTGAGACTTGATTGGGCCTTTGAAAAGTTCATTTGCTTGACCAGAACTCAAACCCTAGTTTTGACTGTATAGGAGACAGTTGAGCTGCACAACCCTGGGGGGAATTTTGTGACCTTGACTTGGTAATTTCTTGATGAATATGGGAGGGCAAATTTTGGGGTACAACAGTGCCCCTGCATTCAATGAAAACATACAGGGCCCTATTATAATCTCTCCCCTCTAGAGTCAAGTCAGCATCAGAGAATCCTAAACCATTATCAGTTGTCAAACTAGCCAGGTAACTTCCAAACTAATCAGCCGAGATTTCTTACAGCACATGAGCAGTCTTCAAGAATTTTACTAAAGCCTGCACGTGGCCTTCAGAACATAGCAGTAAAGATAACATTGGAGATTTTGTATGGGGTCTGCCCCAGTTGTTCTATAATTTTATAGTCGCTCTTGTGGATGATCTTCAAAACCTCTTCCAACTCTTGTCTATAGGTATCCTCAATTGTGGTTTCTTTAGGCGCCTGTCTAGTCAGGCTCTATCATTGGCTCTTTACCCCGAGCCTTGGCAATTGACTTGGTAACGACAACTCGAACAGGTGTAGCAACATTTTTCAGAGATATTTCCAGGGAGAAAATCCTTCTGCTTCTAGTAACTTTGTTGGTCCCTACAATATTATCAATGTTGGCATCAGCCTCTTCAGTATCTTCATCATATAATTCTTGTTTGATTCTTTGGTAATAGACGTCGATCTACAGTTCCATGGAATAGCCTTTTCCGAGGAATATGGGATTGGTCCAGGTGTTGTAATGATCAAAGGAGCAGCTTCTGGATTGGTGGTAATCCTTACAGGACCCTTGGAAGTGATCCTGATAGGAGTACCGGATACGACATGCAAATCTTGGCACAAATTCTCAGCATATGGAACTTTCTCGATTAAAATTATGTGTTCATCCATAAGGCGTTGAACGCCTTCCTTCAGTAACCCGCAACCCAATGGTTGGACTGCACATCAATAATATTCTTCAACACAACTTAGAAATAAACTAACTTGTAACATATTATTTTTTATTGTTGAGAGAGGAGTAACCACATCACTTACAGAGGAAACATACAGAACATCTTCAATAGCACTTATGCCTTTGTCATGCTTCAGCATAGGCACAGTAATCGCATTCAGAGTCTCCAGAGGATCGAACTCAATTTCCTTATTCTCAATCATGTCCTGAATCTTGTTTTTCAGGGCCTAGCAATTGTTGGTGTCGTGCCCAGGACTGTTCGAGTGATAGGCACACCTTGCATTCGGATTGTACTTTAGAGATGACATGTTGGGATTCTGAGGAGGATCCCGTAGGTAAATGAGTTCAGCTTTTAACAAATGTTTCAATGCCTGAGATAAAGGCATATCGATCTTGGTAAACTGCCTTAGCGGAGCGTCTGACCTTCATCAATTACCTTGTTATTATGGTTGAACAGGCGCCGGATTAGAGATTATATTAGTAATAATATTAGAATTGTAGAATATTAATAATATTAGTTGTTGGGCTTGTTTTGGTGATAGACGTATATTAAGGGGGGTGAAAATTAGGCCCAATAGAAATAATAATATTATTAGGTTAAGTTAAATAATAGAAATTAGGTTAATTAAAAAGGGTTAAGAAAAAGAGTAGAGAAAGTCTTGTACGTGAGAAGTTACAGAGAAGAGGAATAAGGAGAAGAGACACAAGGCTAGGGTTCACAGTAGAGCTATAGAGCAACCTTCAATCCAAGGTAAGGGTGGGGTTATGATTCTATAATGGGGTTTATGATGAATCTTATGTAGGGATTGGGTTGTGTAGAATTGTTGCTTTTTGCGTATAATCATTCTAGCGGTGTCTGAATTTGCTTGTTACTATGTTGTGGTTACTTCTGAAATTGTCTGCATAGTTATCATGTACAATAGATGAAATATCCTTGTTGACAATTGTTTCTTTTAATGATCTATTTGCTGCATACTGCGTTGTATCATGTTGTTAGGAAAATACTGATAATCGAAGGAAAAATTGGAGAATTATGTACTGGTATCAATAACAAACTGAAGTTTGTGAAGAGGCTGTGTGAAAGCATGATGTGCCGAGGGGCATGGTATATGTGTCGATCGGCACAGAGTAAAAAGGGGGGTGTACCGAGCAGCACGGTTAGTGTGACGAGCGGCACAGTTTGGTGGTGTGGGTGTCGAGTGGCATGTGTGTGTACCGAGGGGCACCACGGTATTCCAAAAGATTAATTAAAGTAGAAGAGTAATTAATTCAATTCCTTTAGCAGAGTTGTTGTACATGTAGCAGAGGTAATTGATTAGTTACAGAGTTAACAATAATAAGTAATAGAGTTAGTAAATGCTAGCAGAAGGCAATTTTAGCAGAAAACATAATTATAATTGTTAGTAGCAGTAACTTATTTAAAATAATAGTAGTAGGTATTTAGCAGAAGGACATCAATAGTAGTAGGATAGTAATAGTAGAAAATAACAAAAACTTTTATAAATTAAAATAGCAGTAGAGGTAAATTAGTGTCAGAAGTTAATAGCTTCATTGATTTAACTAAAAATAATTGGTCAGTGGAATATTATTAATAGGACTTGGTCGGTAATAGTATTGATATATATATATATATATATATATATATATATATATATATATATATATATATATATATATATATATAAGCTGATGTGATGTTGTTGCTATTAATTGTTGAAGTTGCAGGTGAATATATTGTTGTATTGCCTCTATTTATTGGCTAAGACTAAGTTGTAGGCTTATGGCCAATGTTGAATTAAGTTGAATTATTTTTGTTGTTATTACGTTCATGTTATTAATGCATACATAGCATATCATGTTGGAGCTGATGCTCGTTAAGTTGGCCTGGATTGGCAAATATACAGTTGAAGGCTTATGCCTTGTTGATGCCTCTATTTATTGGCTGATTTCTAAGCTGGGAGTTCTGCTCCATTGGTACCATATTCATGTGCATAGTAATAGGCCGCATTCCATGTTGCATATTTGAGTTGTTGTGTTGATGAATTAATCGTTATATTTTGTTGTGATTGTTGTTGTTTATAAGTTGTGAAGCGGTGATTTTGTATAATCTAATTCTAATATATTATTTATCGTACATCCGATTATATTGTTTCATATCTCACTCCTTCTGTTTGAATGTTACCCATATGTTGGTAACATGCATGTAATCCAGAGTGAAGGTTGTTTACCTTCGTTAGTTCGAGTCGGTGTCGTTGTTCTGATACGTAACACTCGGGGGGATGAAGGCTTGTTGCTTCATTGTTGTTATTACTTTCGTTGTTTAATTTTAAATTGATTTACTAAGTACTATGTTGTCTTTAAAGTTGTTTCCAATTGGACAAGATGTTATGTCCTTTTATGTTGGATGTTATGATTTTCGCTGTCTAGTTATGAAAGTTGTTGGTTTCAAAAGATTAATTCATGTTGTTGTTGGTTTATCTAGTGTTAATGTGTTATGTATCTGTAATGAGTGTCGTTGTTTTAAGTTGAGATTGTAGCATCCTGATTTAGTTGTTGAATTTTTATAACTCTGATTTTATAATAATTGTCGGGTAGAATTGGGGTGTTACAAGTTGGTATCAGAGCAGGTCGGTCAGTCCAACCAAGTTGTCGAGTCATAGTTTGTCTAACAATCGAATATTGTTAACTTGAGTTCTAACTATTGTTTATGTTGTAGCGTTAAGTTGATATGGATGGAAGGAATGATGTTTCATTTGCTGCTGCTTTAGAAGCGATGGTGCATACTATGGAGAATCAGCCGAACACTGACAAGAATGCTGGATCTCATAGCTTGGCGACTTTCCAGAGGGAGAATCTGCCAACCTTCAAGGGTAAGTATGATCCTGACGGAGCGTTAGAATGGTTGAAGGAGATTGATAGAATCTTCCGTGTGATAGACTGTGCTCCAGCGCAGAAGGTTCGATATGGCACTCATATGCTAGCAATCGAATTTGATGTCTGGTGGCTAGAAACGTGTCAGAAGTTAGAAGTTGTAGGTGAAAATGTCAATTGGGATGTGTTTTATGGGGAATTTATGAGGAAGTATTTCCCTGAGATGTTCGTGGTAAGAAGGAAATTGTGTTCCTTGAGCTGAAGCAGGGGAGTATGTCGGTTGTTGAGTATGCTGCAAAGTTTGTTGAGTTGGCTAAGTTTTATCCGCATTATAGTAAGGAAAATGCTGAGTTTTCAAAGTGCATAAAGTTTGAGAACAGGTTGCGTCCAGAGATCAAGAAGGCAGTTGGTTACCAGAAGATTTGTGTCCTTGCTGATTTGATTGATAGTTGCAGGATCTATGAAGAGGATAGTAATGCTCACTATAAGATTATCAATGAGAAGAGGGGTAAACACCAACAGAACCGTGGTAAGCCTTACGATGCCCAAGCTAGTAAAGGTAAACAGAAAGTTGCTCAGGGTCAGAGAACTACTGGGGGAGATGCTCCTTCTGGTGTGGTTTCTTTCAAATGTGGAAAACTTGGGCATAAGATCAATGTGTGTACTGTTAAGGTGAAGAGGTGTTTCTGTTGTGGTAAGATTAGACATTTTATATCTGAGTGCAAGCATAAAGAGATGATTTACTTCAATTGTGGTGAATAGGGGCACATTGGTAGTTAGTGTCAGAAACCAAAGAAGGCGCAAACCAGTGGAAAGATGTTCGTTTTGGCTGAGAATCAGATGGCTAATGAAGACAGACTCGTCAGAGGTACATGTTTCATTAATAGTACTCCTTTAATTACTATTATTGACATCGATGCTACTCATTGCTTTATTGTTGCTAATTATGTTGAAAGATTGGGTCTTATGTTGTCTTCTACGAATGGAGAGATGGTCATCGACACTCCAGCCAAGGGGTCGGTGACTACTTCTTTTCTATGCTTAAAATTTCCTTTGTCGATCTTCGACAAAGACTTTGCTGTTGACTTAGTTTGTTTGCCTTTAAGTGGGTTGGATGTGATTTTAGGTATGAACTGGTTAGAGCATAACTATGTTCATATTAATTGTTATAACAAGTCTATGAAGTTTTATACTCGTGAAGAGGAGGAAGCTTGTTTGTTGTCTGCTAGACAGTTGAAGCAGTTGATGTAAGAATAGGCTCAAATGTTCTCGTTAATAGCACGCTATCTGTTGAGAATTAAGCTATAATTGGGGAATTGCAAGTGGTGCATGAATTTCCTGAAGTTTTCCCTGATGAAATTCCTTATGTACCACCAAAGAGAGAAGTCAAATTTGATATTGATCTTGTACTTGGTGCCAGGCCTGTTTCTATGGCACCATACAGGATGTATGCATCTGAATTGTCAGAACTAAAAAAGAAATTGGAAGAGTTACTTGTGAAGAAATTTGTAAGACCAAGTGTATCGTCGTGGGGAGCTCCGGTGTTGCTAGTAAAGAAGAAAGATGGGAGTATGAGGCTTTGTGTTGATTATAGGTAATTGAATAAAGTGACGATTAAAAACAAGTATCTTCTTCTGAGAATAGATGACTTGATGGATCAATTGGAGGATGCTCGTGTGTTTAGTAAGATTGATTTAAGGTCGGGCTACCATCAAATTAAAGTGAAGGATAAAGATATCCAGAAGACGACTTTCAGAACATGTTATGGACACTATGAGTATTTGGTGATTCCTTTCAGTGTTACTAATGCATCGGGAGTATTCATGGAGTACATGAACCGTATCTTTCATACTTATTTGGATCGATTTGTAGTGGTGTTCATTGATGACATTTTGATTTCCTCTAAAATGGGAGAAGCGCATGCAGAACACTTAAGAAAAGTATTGCAAGTTTGGAAAGAGAAGAAGTTATATGCAAAGTTGTCTAAATGTGAATTTTGGTTAAAGGAGGTTAGTTTTCTTGGTCATGTGATCTCAGGTAGTGGCGTTGTTATAGATCCATCTAAAGTAGATATTGTGTTGTAGTGGGAAACTCTGAAGTTGGCTACCGAGATTAGAAGCTTTTTGGGATTAGCTGGTTATTATAGAAGGTTTATCGAAGGTTTTTCTAAGTTGGCACTTCCGTTAACTAAGTTGACTTGTAAAGGTAGAGCTTTTGTATGGGACATTCAATTTGAAGAAATTTTTACAGAATTGAAGAAGATATTAACGTTGGCTCCGATTTTAACATTACCAAATCCTGGAGAACCTTTTGTGGTATATTGTGATGCTTCTAAGATGGTTTTAGGAGGTGTGCTTATGCAGATAAGGTAGTTACTTATGCGTCAAGGCAGTTGAGGACTCATGAAAAGAACTATCCCACGTATGATTTATAGCTTGTTGCAGTTGTTTTTGTGTTGAAGATCCGGAGGCATTATCTTTATGGTTCTAGATTTGAAGTATTTAGCGACCATAAAAGTTTAAAGCATTTATTTGATCAGATAGAATTGAATATGAGAAAACGAAGATGGTTGGAGTTGTTAAAAGATTACGATTTTGGTTTGAATTATCATCCAGGAAAAGCAAATGTTATGGCTAATGCGTTAAGTCGAAAGACTTTACATATGTTGGCAATAATGGTTAAAGAGTTGGAATTAATTGAACTGTTCAGAGATATGAGCTTAGTTTGCAAGGTGACACTGCATAGTGTTATGTTAGGGATGTTGAAAATCAATAATAATTTTCTAGATAGTATCAAAGAAGCTCAGAAGTTAGACGTGAAAATGGTAGATTCGATGGTTGGAATCGATCAATCTGAGAATAGTGATTTCAAGTTAGATGTGCAAGGTGTGTTGAGATTTCATAATCGAATTTGTATTCTTGATGATACGGAGATTAAGAAAGTGATCCTTGAAGAAAGTCATAGAAGCAAGTTGAGCATTCATCCGGGAGCTATAAAAAGTATCAAGATTTGAAGAAATTGTTTTGATGGCCTGGAATGAAGAATGATGTGGATCGGTTTGTGTATGCATGTTTAAATTATCAGAAGTCGAAAGTTGAACATCAGAAGCCTGCAAGGTTGATGCAACCATTAGAAGTTCCAGAATGGAAATGGGATAGCATTTCGATGGACTTTGTAATAGGATTACCTAATACTTCAAGAGGACATGTTTCAATTTGGGTGATTGTTGATAGGCTTACGAAGTCGGCTCATTTTATCCCTATTGACATCAGTTTTCTAGTATCAAATTTGGCAGAGATTTACACTAGTGTAATTGTAAAGCTGCATGGTGTTCCTTTATGTATTGTGTCAGATAGAGATTTGAGGTTTACTTCTGATTTTTGGAAGAGTTTGCAAGAGGCGATGGGTTCTAAGTTGAGGTTGAGTTCGGCGTATCAACCTCATACGGATGGTCAGACGGAAAGGACTATTCAGTCATTAGAAGATTTGTTGAGAGCATGTGTTCTTGAGCGGGGAGGTTCGTGGGATACTTATATTTTGTTGATAGAGTTCACTTATAATAACAGCTACCATTCTAGTATTGGAATGGCACCTTTTGAAGCGTTATATGGTCGGAGATGTAGACCTCCTTTATGTTGGCATGAATCTAGAGAAAGTGTAGTGCTTGGACCTGAATTTGTTCGTGAAACTAGTGAGAAGATGAAGTTGATTCGAGAAAAGATGAAAGCTTCCCAAAGTAGACAGAAGAGTTATCATGACAAACGAAGGAAAGGTTTAGAATTTCAAGCAGGTGACCATGTGTTTTTCAGTGTTACACTTGTGACCAGTGTTGGGCGAGTGTTGAAGTCTAAGAAGCTCACTCCTCGTTTCATTGGTTCGTATCATATTTTGGACAGAGTTGGGAATTTTGCTTATAGAGTGGCTTTACCGCCTAATCTTTGGAATTTGCACGATGTGTTCCATGTGTCACAACTCCGGAAGTATATTTCAGATCCATCTCATGTGATTCATATGGATGATGTGCAAGTACGGGATAATCTCACTTTGGAGACGATGCCTGTATGAATCGCGGATCGTGAAATGAAGACTCTAAGAGGCAAGGAGATTGCTTTGGTGAAAGTAGTCTGGCTAGGAGCTTCCAGAGAAAGCATGACGTGGGAGTTGGAAAGCAAGATGCGAGACTCCTATCCTGAGTTGTTTGAACAAGGTAAATCTTCGAGGATGGAAATATTCTAAGTGGGGGAGAGTTGTAACGCCCAATTGGTTTAATTAATTATTTAATTAGATATTTACGATTAATTTCGAATTATTTGTTGAAATTGTTAACCTGTTGTCTTATGTTGTGAGTTATTGACATAAATTGCGATGTTGTTATTATTCGGTTAAATTAGTTGATTAATAATATTAGTAATAATATTAGAATTGTAGAATATTAATATTATTAGTTGTTGGGCTTGTTTTGGTGATAGACGTAGTATTAAGGGGGGGTGAAAATTTGGCCCAATCGAAATAATAATATTACTAGGTTAAGTTAAATAATAGAAATTAGGTTAATTAAAAAGGTTTCAGAAAAAGAGTAGAGAAAGTGTTGTACGTGAGAAGTTGCAGAGAAGAGGAATAAGGAGAAGAAGCACAAGGCTAGGGTTCACAGTAGAGCTATAGAGAAACCTTCAATCCAAGGTAAGGGTGGGGTTCTGACTCTATAATGGGGTTTATGATGAATGTTATGTAGGGATTGGGTTGTATATAATCGTTGCTTTGTGCGTATAATCATCGTAGCGGTGTCTGAATTTGTTTGTTACTATGTTGCGGTTTCTTCTAAAATTGTCTGCATAGTTATCTTGTACAATCGATGAAATATCCTTGTTGACAATTGTTTCTTTTAATGATTTATTTGCTGCATACTGCGTTGTATCATGTTGTTGTGAAAATATTGATAATCGAAGGAAATTTTGGAGAATTTTGTATTGGTATCAGTAACAGACTGAAGTCTGTGAAGAGGTTGTGTGAAAGCATGTTGCGCCGAGGGGTATGATATGTGTGCCGATCGGCACAGAGGCAAAAGGGGGGCATGCCGGGAGGCACGGTTAGTGTGACGAGCGGCACAGTTTAGTGGTGTGGGTGCCGAGTGGCATGTGTGTGTACCGAGGGGCACCATAGTATTCAAAAAGATTAATTAAAGTAGCAGAGTTATTAATTCAATTCACTTAGGAGAGTTGGTGTACATGTAGCAGAGGTAATTGATTAGTTATAGAGTTAACAATAACAAGTAACAGAGTTAGTAAATGCTAGCAAAAGGTAATTTTAGCAGGAAACATAATGATAATCGTTAGTAGCAGTAATGTATGGAAAATAATAGTAGTAGATATTTAGCGGAAGGACCTCAACAGTAGTAGGATAGTAATAGAAGAAAATAACAGAAAAACTTTTATAAATTAAAATAGCAATAGAGGTAAATTAGTGTCAGAAATTAATAGCTTCATTAATTTAACTAAAAATAATTGGTCAGTTGAATATTTTAGTGGAATATTATTAACAGGACTTGGTCGATAATAGTATTGATATATATAAGTTGTTGTGATGTTGTTGCTATTAATTGTTGAAGTTGCAGGTGAATATATTGTTGTATTACCTCTATTTATTGGCTAAGACTAAGTTGTAGGCTTATGATCAATGTTGAATTAAGTTGAATTATTGTTGTTGTTATTACGTTCATGTTGTTAATGCATACATAGCATATCATGTTGGAGTTGATGCTCGTTAAGTTGGCCTGGATTGGCAAATATAAAGTTGAAGGCTTATGTCTTGTTGATGCCTCTATTTATCGGTTGATGTCTAAGTTGGGATTTTTGCTCCATTGGTACCACATGCATGTGCATAGTAATAAGTCGCATTCCATGTTGCATATTTGAGTTGTTGTGTTTATGAATTAATCGTTATATTTTGTTGTTATTTTTGTTGTTTATAAATTATGGAGTGGTGATTTTATATGATCTAATTCTAATATATTATTTATCGTACATCTGATTATATTGTTTGATATATCACCCCTTCTGTTTGAATGTTACCCATATATTGCTAACATGCAAGTAATCTAGAGTGAAGGTTGTTTACCTTCGTTTGTTCGAGTCGGTATTGTTGCTCTGATACGTAACACTCGAGGGGATGAACGCTTGTTGCTTCATTGTTGTTATTACTTTTGTTGCTGAATTTTAAATTGACTTACTAAGTACTATGTTGTTTTTAAAGTTGTTTCCAGTTGGACAAGATGTCATATCCTTTTATGTTTGATGTTATGATTTCCGCTGCATAGTTATGAAAGTTGTTGGTTTCAAAAGATTAATTTATGTTGTTGTTGGTTCATCTAATGTTAATGTGTAATGTATATGTAATGAATGTCATTGTTTTAAGTTGAGATTGTAGAATCCTGATTTAGTTATTGAATTTTTATAACTCTGATTTTATAATAATTTTCGGGTAGAATTGGGGTGTTACATATATTCCTTGAACCCTTCATTCGAGCCCATGGACATGTTTTGCAATTGCACACGAGATGGCACAAGGTCAGCATTATATTCATAATGCTTGTAAAAAGCAGCAGCCAAGTCTTCCCACGTGTGAATGTTGGTTCCTTCAAGCAGATATAACCATTCAAGTTGAGTGTCGGATAAACTGTCTTGAAAGAAATGGACCCATAATTTCCTGTCAACAGTATGAGGTTGGATCTTTCGAACATACCACCTCAGATGAAGTTTGGGACAAGAGACGCCATCATATTTAGCAAAGACTGGGACCTTGAACTTGTGAGGGATAACCACCCCCGAGATCATACCTAGTTCACCAAAATTCAATCCAGGCACCTTCTGGATTTCCATAGCTTTGAGACGGTCTTCCAACTGCTTGTACTTGTCATCTGCGGGAGGGTATTGTTCGTCGGTGTAGACTTCATCTTCATGAAAATTCTCATAACCCTGGTTATTTATTCCTTCATGCTTGATGCTTCTACCATCCTCTTCTTGTTTGTCGTATTCCTCAGAGGAAACATCATCCACTTGAACCGGTTGAGCAGGACCTTTGAATCTTCTCCCCATATTGAAGATAGCAGCTGACTTTTTAGTCTTCTTTTTCTTGGCGATGAGCGTTGTTGTACCCCAAAATTTTCCCTCTCATTTATCAAGTAATTTCTCACAAGATCTCTTTTGGTCCAAGACTGCACTAGGGTTGATCAGCTCAAGATACCTCCTCAAGCACTGATGACTGAAAATTAGGGTTTGAGATTGCACAAGGATAATTAAAATTTTAATGCCTCATATGACTTACATGGATCATTTTGGACTCTCAAGATTGATCATGTCAAGTTTCAAGTCTTGGATCACATTTTTGCTCAGTCAATTGATCAGTTGACCTAAAAATCAACTACATTGGGGAAAAAGTTAACTGTTGTCAATTTACAGTCAAACTTCATAATTTTTTATCCATGTCAACATCATGAACTCATATATTCCATTTGATCAATTTTGGACCATAATTCCTCAAGAAATCTGATCAGATCATCATAAGGGCAAAATGGTCAAAATGAGGGTTTTGATTGAGAAAAGGAAATTTCTGATTTTTGACCTAGAAAATGGTTGATTGGTTGGAAACATGATCTCAAAGATTTAATTTCATCATTTTGACCTAATGTAATGACTCAAAACTTCCCTCAAGATCAATTGATTGATAGTTGATTTTCAGTTAACTGCACATTGAAAAGTCAAACTTTGACTTTTTGGTAAAAATCAAGTATCAAAGATCACAATTCATCAAAACAAGTCAAAATATGAAACTTGTTCATCAAGAAATAAAAAAGTCAAGATTTCATTTTGAAAAGTCAAAATTTCCAAACTTAGAATTTTTTCTAAGTGTTGAAAACTTCATATTTTTTCACAACTTTGAGCCAATTTTTCACCATGATGCAAGATGATTCAAAGGAAACTTTCAACATGAAAGTTGTAGATCTCAATGAGATATAAAACATTTCTGAACACAACTCCTCCTATAAATGTATGGATTTCAAGTTATGATTTTGTGAACATGTTCATGAAACTTGGAAACTTAGTGAAATTTTACCCTAGTTTAGGCAGGATTTTGACCTAACTTCATGGCAATTTTTCACATAGTTCCAAGGGGAATTTTCAAAAGTCACCAACATAGGGGTTGTATAGGATGTTACAAGATTTCCAAAATGTCCAAGAACTCATTGAGATCATGTTTGAGCAAAGAGAATCGAAGAGATGGAGTTAGGGTTTCATTCTTGATTTACAAGCCATTTCCATGATGAACAAGAATTCAAATCCAAGCCTAGGCTGCATAATCTTTGTTTTCCAGGCCTCAAACTTGTTTGGCACTCCATAATTAAATGTTTGCTCAGTTGTTAGAAGCTTTAATCCAAGCATTAAATGCATTGCCCATGCTTAATACCATTTTAGGAAGAAAGGCAACATTGCCATTTTGGAAAAGTGGATTTTTTGCACAAAGTCAATTTTTGAGCTTTGCACTTGTTTTCTTATGATCACACACAAACTAAAAGCCAGAAGAAACTTTTCTAAAGCCTCAAAACAACTCAGGCCATGCTTGTACTTTGTCTTGAAACCATATTTCCACTTTTCTTCAAAATCAAGCAACATAGCCATAAGTCTATATCTTGTACTTCTGACTCTCTCAAGTGCTACAATCTTTTCCATACATATGCACAAGTTGTTTGCAAGCTAACACATGAATACACAAGCTCTAAAAATCCACCAAAGTCAAATTTGCACAACAGACCTCCATTGTTGCATATTCTGGCCAGAAATCCCAAAATCAAAAACTACTCGTGCGTTTCTTGGCCTTTTGCTTCAAGAAGCTTCTAAACATCATACATAAGCCATCCATGTTACACGACTGTAACACCATCTTCACCCACGTCCAAGTTCAAAAACTGAGCATCACAGTTGGACTTCTCCAGACCATTCCAGCCACCTTCATTTTAAGCCAGCCATTGCATTAGCTTCCTAGAGGTCCAAGAAAGCTAACTTGATCATCACCATCACTTGAAACAAGTTCAAACTCATTTCACAATTTCATTTTTTGAGGTATTTTTCTTGAACTTCTATCTCATTATTTAGGCATTGTTAGGCTTTCATTTGTGAAGATAGAATGTAGGTATCATTACCTTGAAACTATACATGTCCATAGGTTTCATTTATTTTGCTTAAGCATGGAGAGTTTTGAGTTTGAACTTGCTGGAATGTTTAGGTCAGAATTTGGTACTTTCATAAATTCATCCTTATCTTTGAATGTTAGCTTAAATTAGTTACATGGTTGGATTCGTGGTGGAAAAATGTACAACTTTCATGTTTACATTTTTGAAAATGGTTGAGGAATGAGCAAGTTTGAAATTCTTTGGCTGGAGGTTGAAGATGAAGTACAGTTAGGGCAAAATTTGTGTTATGTATTTATTATTGTACACAAGTTAACGGATGTATCACCACTCAGTGGTTAAAGCGCGCGCCTGTAACCAGAGGGACCTGGGTTCGAGCCCCAGTGGTACCCTTTTGGTTCTTTTTCATATTTTCTCTCCTTTTTTTTCTTGTTTGCAGTCGTTGGGCTTCCCTTTTTGGGCTTGTCATTTTTACTCATTTCATACCCCCTGGCCCATTTATTTCTTTATTTCATTTTCATTTTTATTTTAGTTTATTTTACTTTCATATTTTCTTGTTATTATTTTTATTACTAATATTATTTTTTATTATTAATAAAAAAATCCAAAAATATTTATTTTATTATTTTTTACACTCATATTTTATTTTTCTTTATAAAAACTAAAAAGAGCAAAAACAATTTTCTTAACAATTCAATTTATTTTTTAATTAATATTTAGATAATTAGGTTTAATTATTATATTATATTATTTTCTTGTAAATTAAAATTAATTTAGAATTTAGGTTTTTTAATTAAATAATTTTTATATTATTCTTAAAACCTTTTCATAAAAAAACCCTAAAAAATCTTTTTTAGTTAATTTCTTTTCTTAATTAGTTTAAGTTAATTTTATTTGATTTTCATTAATTATTTTCTTAATTAGGTCAAGATCAAAATCCTTTATAAAATCAAATAAAAATCATTTCTTTTTCCATTTTGCATTCTTGCATTTCATCTTCAATTTTGTACAATATTCAATATGGTTGTAATAGTTAATTAGATTTAATTTTCTTGCAAAATCCCCATTTGTAAATTTGCATACCCCCTCACCTAATGATGTAATAGCTTAGTATTTTTATTTTCCGCAATTTATTGTTTTATATATAAATGCTAGCAAATTAGGGTTTGTATGGAAAGATAAAATCAACAAGTTAGCAAACCCTAATTCAAGACAAAACAAAGCATGTAAATCAACACACATGCACACTTACACCCTTAGGGTAATTCCACTTTGTTGCCTTACAAAAATGGCCATGTTATGCATGTGAGATGTCTTAGAAAAAAACAAATCAAAAATACAAGATCATAGTCCCTCAATGACGCTATCAAATGTTGCCTTTCAAAATAATCTTAGTCCCTCAAAGAGAATTGCTAAGATATTTCACAACATTGCTATCATGGCTATACAATGACCCACGCCCGTCCCTTTACATCCAAAGATAGGGTTTCTTACCAAATCAATGGTAAGATAGAAATATCAAAGGAAAAGAAGAAATGAACTAAGACTTTTGAGTAGGTAGATTGTTCCTAGTTGCTTTCTCATTTTCAAATCAAACATCCTTGCTATTTTCAAAATAAACACCAACACTTTCAAAACACCTTTCAAACTTGAAACATTTTCAAAAGATCAACACTTTGTATACGTTCTTACGAATGAGAACTATTACAAAGTTTGCCTAAACGATGGCGCCTTTTCAAAATACTTTCAAAAAACCACACAAAGCATATTTTCAAACAAAAGCGAGTGATCTAGCAAGAAACTAAGAGCCCGTAGATAACTATGGATGAAAAGGGTGATAATACCTTCCCTTTTCATAATCTACCCCCCAAACTCAAGAAATAATCTCAAAGGTATTTCCTGTTCTTTTCCACCTTTCCTTTTGGATAAAAGAAAAGTCGGCGGCGACTCTTGCTAACCGCAACATTTGCGATAAAATGCAAAAAATCCCAAGTCAGTTCTCCCCCCGTATTATAGAACTGGCGACTCTGCTGTGGAATATTCTAAAAGTGGGGTTACCTTAGGGCTAGATCACATATACTTTCTTTCATTGTTTGATTTGTATGCTTTACATTTTGGTTCTTTGTTTGGGTTTAAATCCTCTACCTAGATTTGAGATATTTTATAGGTAAGTAGCAATACATTATGGAAACTGTGCGGGGTATACCGACATGGTCTAAGCAATAGCTGCGCTAGTGTGACATATTTGTGGGTACCGGTAGCCCTTGAGTAGTCAAGGAGAATACGGGGCCGCTGAGTGATGTCATGAAGCACTAACTGACTTTTAGAACCTTTACTTGACCAACTTGGCCATTAGGACGTAGTGAGATGACCGGCTTTGGTTCAGTCCGAAGTTGGTAGATACCCGATACTACACTCATTAAGGTTTGGTTTTTTGGGATATTTTGGTCACCATTAAAGAGGCTTGCGCTGAAACAATTCCCGAGAAGACAACCCGATTATATTGAGCTCCCTTAGAACCTGGTTACTATTTCTAGGACAGGTTTGAGCCAACTAAACTTCAAGAGGGTACTTACCTATGAGACTCCATGCAAGCCTAAACCTAAGGACTTGTTTGTTTTGTTTGTATATATTTACTTATACATAACATCATAAACATTATAACAGCATACTCATACTCATTAACCATTTCAAGGATTTTTGGGATTTATCTTTGTCCTGTTTTGTAGGACATGGATTCTATTTGCAGGAAAACCATTCAACTCAATCTTGTAAGGATCCCTTCTCAACTTAAAGAGTTAGCATCAAGGGATCCTGAGAATTATCCATTTATCGAAAGACATGGTCGCCTCCTAAACTTGGTTACCTTTAATACTGATGAAGATATGATGAAGGTGCTCTTCCAATTCTTTGATCCTCTACACCATTACTTCACATTTCTCGATTATCAACTTGTGCCAACTTTGGAAGAATTCTCCCAACTCTTGAGAATTCCCATTCTCAATCAACTACCCTTCAATGGTACGGAAAGAGATCCAAAACCAGAAGAGATTGCTCAAGCCCTACACTTGCAATAATCTGATAGCACAACTAATAGGGAAACAAGGAGTGGTGTCAAAGGTTTCTTAGACAAGTTCTTGTTTGAGAAGGCTCAAGATTGTTGGAACTCCTTAGACTTACAAGCTTTTGAGGAAATTGTGGCACTTCTCATTAATGGGATGGTTTTGTTTCCAAATCCTGACCAACTTATAGATGTAAACACCGTCAAAATCTTCATGTCTCGTAACCCGGTGCCTACTTTGTTAGGAGACATCCTACATTCTTTTCAATCTCTCACTATGAGGAAGAGAGGTATCCTCATGTGTTGTACTCTTCTCTTGGCAATATGGTTTATTTCGCATCTTCCCCAATTTGTATTAAAGAATGAGCAAGGTTCAAGGTGGTCCCATAGGTTGATGACGCTCAAACATTCAGATATTCATTGGTGTTCCTGATCTTTGGATATTGTTATTATCATCGGCCGTTGTGGAGAATTCCCTAATTTCCCCTTACTTGCAATTAGAGGAGGTATCTCTTGCAACCCCTGCTTAGCCTTACGACGGTTTGGTTACGCCCGAAGGGATGGTCCAAATGAGATGCTTATCCAAGGAGTGGTATTTGACTACGAGAATGACTATCAAGGTTACCTCTAGAGGTTTATCCGAGCTTGGAGGATGTTGAACAAGGTGGATAGAAAGACACTAGTGTTGTACCCCAAAATTTGCCCTCTCATATTTCCCAAAACATTTCAAGAAAAATCTCCAAGTTGCTCAAGTTTGCTCAAGAGTTGGACAGTCAAGCCATCTCCTAAGGCAGTCAACCTCAAATTAGGGTTTTGTGTTGCATCAAGATCCTTGAGTCCAAATGACATCAAATTCTATCTAATGTCCTAATATGTTCTCAAGATCATCCATGTCAAGTTTCAAGCCTTGCAGAGGAAATTTTGGTCAGTCAATTGCTCAAGGGGTCCAAAAATCGATAGTGCTAGGGCAAAAGTCAATTGTGACCCAAATACAGTCAAACCTCAAGATTTTTTGTCAACGTTCTAATTTTGAAGGATATTGCATCATTTGATCAAGGGTTGATCATGATTCATCAAGGATTGCTCAAAATTCATCAAGACTCAAAAGTTGCTAAATTAGGGTTTTGTAGGAAAAGTCAACTAAACTTTGACCAAGCATAACTCATTCATACTTTATGAGAAATGACCCATCCAAAGCTCATTTTGAATAGGATGCAATTTCCTACAATCCATCTTCATACTCCAAGATCAGACAATTCACTCACAAAAAGTTACAAATTTGGACATTATTGGTCATTTTTGAAAGTCAACAAAAACACCTTTTTTGTCAAAGCTTATAACTTGAGCATGGAATATCAAAATGAGATGAGACCAAAATGTTGGTTAAAGGACATCTCAAGCTTTCTAAAAAAGTCCAATTACACTTCCAAGAGTTCAAAGTTGAATAATTTATTCATTGTTGAAGTTGGGCATTTTTGCAAAATTGCCAAAAGTCAACTATCCCCAAAACTTCAAATTTTGTCAAATGGGCCCATTCTTTTCCACTTGATTTGGTATTTCCACATTACACACGTGTCTTAGCTTCAGCCTTGAGTCCATTTGTCAATTTTATTATTTTATTTGATTTTTTAATGAATTATTTCATTTTTAATCAAATTAAATCCAATAAAATCCAAACATTGATTATTTGATCTCTTTTTGGCTATTTCAGGATTGAATCATCATCTTCAAATGTATCAAATTCGTATCAAACATTCCATGTGCAAAAAGATTGAGTTTTTGACAAATTTGGCAAGTCTTCAATGGTGAATCAAATCCAATCTCAAGGCATTGATGTAGAAAGATTCAAGACAAATTTGTTGACCTAATACATTGCATATTACATATACAAGCCAAAGCACACGAATTTGAGACCTAGAGGCTGCAAGAACACCAAGAACAAAACTTGAAAAAAGGTGGAAAAAGTGTGAAACCAAAATCACACTTAGAGGCAAATTCAGAAGCAAAACTCAACATTAATCAATTGTTGGACAATCACTGAAGCAGAACCAACCCAAAGCCAGTCTCCATACACGTTCAAAAGCTTTGTAAGTGTCTCGAAAAACCGCTTTTCGTTTGAATTCGTGGATCCTTATTCTTGCACTTTTCTTACAAACTCTTTGCATATTCATAATTATCGTCGAATTTACAAGCGTTCTGCATCAGTCAATTGCATTTTTCTGGCCTAGATGAAGAACCCCCATAGCTATGGTTCTTCGTTTGTGTTTTAGGGCTTTCTTTTTCATGGGAAATCAAGACTCAAGAAGGGTATAGGTTTACTCAGGATGCCCAGACGAACTCAACCATGTGCTTGGAATCAATTTTCATGGACTGGAATGGATTTTAGGATGCATCTACGCATTTAGCTGCGGATCTAAATCCGCAGGTAAACTTACAGGGTTTGAAGGTCAGGGACGACAAACGTGCCTCCCTCTGATTGGACCATTCAAACAATTCGCGCACTTTTTTTTTATTTTCTGGCATAATGACGTGTTTTGATATATTATGTTTTGTTTGTGTTTAATTAACAATTGAGAAGCAGTGGTTGAGTGGTGGGCGTGTACATCCAATGATCAACAGGACCTGGGTTCGAATCCCAGGTCCCCATATTATTTGTTATATTTTTCTTCCAGGTAAACCAATGCATGTCCAAGCGCGTGATGCATCATACTCCCTCATCCAATCAATGGACAGATAGCCCCAGGCCAAATCTGATGGCCCAGATGGAACGTCCACCATACTCCTTAGTCAAATGCACACGCTGGATTTCAAAAAGTCAGCCACGACCAGCGCCTATTGGGCCTCTTAATTGCCATTCCAACCCCCCTAAACAGGCCCAAACCTCCCAACTCTTTCTTTTTTTTTTGTTATTTCTTTTAATTATTCATTGTTATTATTTTTATTATTGACTAACCAATCAAATAATTTTCTCTATAAAATAAAAAAAAAAAACAAAAAATATTTTCTTATTTAAATTAAATTTCAGTATTTTATTTTTGTTAATAATATTAATTTAATTAATTTAGTTTTAATTAGGAATAACTTTTAATATATTTTGCAATAATTAAAATTAACTTAGACAATTAGGTTTTATTAACATTGATTAAATCTGTTTTTATTTCTTTAAATAACACAAAAATCCAAAAATATTATTTTCATTAATTAATTAATTAGTTTATTAATTTAATAATTAATTTAGGATAGTTTATTTCTTAAAATTAAAAAATAACAAAAAATCTCTTTTCTTTAGTTAAAGGGTCAAAACCCTAAAAAACTTGCGCCTGATTTAATTTCCCGCACGCGATCCATTTTATTTCAATATTGTATTTGTTTCCGGAATGTAATAGCTTAATAGGACTTTGAATATTTTTACCGCTTTATTTATTTTCTGCATTTTAATTTCAAGGGTTGCTTTTGGTGATGTAAATACCCGACGCCTTGTAATAGTTAGTTTAATTTCCGCAATTTAATTTCCGCAACTTATAAACTGTTAGATGTTTGATAATAGGGAATGCATGACAAGATTGAACGTTTAAACCTAAAATCAACGTAGATCACCCTAAACATGTGCAAAGATAAAAATAACTGAAATCAACACACTCGCACATGCGCACTCTTAGGGTACACCTCACTTGGTTGCCTTCGTACGCGATCATTAAGTATAGGAAGTTTTAGAGGTCGCCCTCTTGTCCAAATATCATAGTTGCCTCGAAACGGTTGCCTCGAATAAAATGATCTAAGACATTAGGGTTACCGCTAAGTCGTCCTAACATTGCTTTAGTGACCGCACGTCCCTTAATCGAATTGACCCTTAAAACTCCAACGATGATGCTACCTACTCATCAATAGTGGGATAGAATTGTCTAAAGGACATTAGCACAGATTGATTCCTTTTTCAAGTAGGTAGATGGTTCTTAAGTACTTGCTCTTTCAAAACAAAACAAATTTTAACACTTACATTCCTTTTCAAAACAAAAACTCTTTTCGATCCCACAAATACAAAGAAAAGCAAATTTTGAAAACATTATGAGCAAGTACCTAAGAGCCCGTGGATAACCACGGATAGAAAGGGTGCTAACACCTTCCCTTTCTATAATCTACCCCCCGGGCCCGAGAAACATCTCGAAAAAGGAATTTTTCTGTGCTTTTTTCCTTTCCTTGTTGGATAAAATAAAATTCGGTGGCGACTCTTGCTTACCGCGACATTTTGCGAAAACAAACGCAAAACACAAACCAGCATTCCAAAAAAACAATCAGTTCTCTCCCACCGTATCACAGAACTGGCGACTCTGCTGGGGACGCTTATAAGTGGGGTATACCTTAAGATTAGATCATTGTGTTTTCAATTGTTTGCTTTGTATGCTTTATATTTGTGGGCTTGTATCGGAGTTACTATAGATCCTAACCCGGGTCTGGGGGATACCCTTTAGGTAAGTAGCAATAAACTGTGAGGGAACTGTACGGCGTAGACCGATACGGTTGAAGCAGTAGCTACGTTGGTGTGGCACTTTAGATTGTACCGATATCCCTTGTGTTGGAACGAGGAGAATATAGGTCATCTAAGGGGTCATTAAGCACCAACTGACCTTAGAACCTTTAAATTGACCAACTTGGCCATAGAACAGTAGCAGTATGCTACACTCATTGAGACTAAAATCTCGCGATGATTCTGGCCGCAAGAAAAGGTTGCTAAACTGGAATTATGACCGATTGAGGGTAGTCAGTGATATTGAGATCCTCTAGAACCCGGTTACTATTTTTAGGATAGGTTTAAACCAACTGAATTGAAAGAGGGTAGTACATAAGCTCCTTGCCAGCCTGAAATCTAAGGGCTCTCTGTGTGACTTGTGTGCCTTTACCATGTTTGCTATTTGTGGATACTTGTGATGTGCTTTCTATCATGACATCATGACATCATAACATTGCATACATCTTGCATTGGACTAACCTATTTCAAAGACAGGAGGGATTCATCTTTGTTCTGTTTTGTAGGTCATGATGCCCATGCGTAAGAATACCATCCGGATCAACTTTGTCCAGGTTCCCACTATGCTTAAAGAATTGATTGCAAAGATGCCTTATACTACCTCCTTCATCAGAAGACATGGATATCTTCTCAGTTTGGTCACCTCCAAATTGGACGAGCAGATGATGAGTGTCCTGGTCCAGTTCTATGATCCGTTGTACCATTGCTTTACTTTTCAGGACTACTAGTTGGTTCCCACCTTAGAAGAGTTCTTTGATCTGCTCGGTATCTCTATTCTGGAGCAGACCCCATTTACTGGTTGGGAGAAGATCCTTAGGCCAGAAGAGATTGCTTCAGCCCTTCATATGACCAAGGATGAGGTAATGGCTAATTGGGAGACTAGAAGTGGAGCAAAGGGCTTTCTGACTAAGTTCTTGGTTGGTAAGGCTAATTATTTCTGGGATAGTCTAGACATCAAGGCATTCGAAGATATTCTGGCTCTTCTAATATATGGCTTGGTATTGTTTCCGAATCCTGACTCCTTTATTGATGTGAATGCGGTGAAAATCTTCATCTCTCGTAATCCTGTACCCACCCTCTTGGGTGACATTCTTCATCAGCTTTATGCCCGTACTGCTCGGAAGCGGGGAACCTTGATGTGTTGTGCTCCATTATTGGCGAGGTGGTTTATTTCGCACCTCCCCAAATCAGTGTTGAAGAACAAAGAAGGCATGGGCTGGGCTTATAGGGTTATGTATCTCTCTCATAATGACATCATCTGGACTATCAAGGGTATGGACGAGGTGGCCATTATTGATCGCTGTGGGGAATACCCCAATGTTCCACTGATAGGAACCAAAGGAGGGATTACCTACAATCCATGCTTGGCCTTACGTCATTTTGGGCGAGCCAGAAGAGGAGGACCTCATGAGCTGCTAATGCCTAGTATCATCTTTGATTTTCAAGGGGATAGCGACGAGCAACGCCGCAGATTCATAAGGGCTTGGGATAGAGTTCACAGATATGATCCACATGAGCTGGGTCCAAAGACTTCTCTTCCAATGGAGCCATATCTCAGATGGGTTTGTATCCATGCCCAAAAGCTGGGTATGCCGTATGAAGCCGTCCTGTCTATCATTGTTGAAATTTCTAATGAAGAGGGGGTTCTTCTGACCATCCTTCATCCTTACATGCCCACTGACATTGGGGCACTGAAAAGGTCTTGGATGCAGCTGAGAGAAGAGCGGGATGCTTACTGAGAAAAGTTTAACGAGCAAGAGCAGAAGATTCAAAAGTTGACTAGGCAGCTGGAGAACGAGCGGATCCTCAATGACTATGTCCGCACTGACAAGAAGCAACCATGGGAGCACTGATTGTCCTTTGATTATTTCCTTTCCAGTTTTTATTTCCTTTTCAGTATTTCCTTTCTTGTAACGCCTTAAGGGAAATTTGTTGAACAATTAATTTCAAATTTATCTAATAAAAGTGTGTTTCATTTCTTGTTTACAAATTTGAATCTCTCGATGTCTTTGAAATCATATCATACGCATTTCATCCCATGCACTTCATAACATGTACCCATTACAGGTCTCTTATCTTCTTCGCTGTTTATTTCAGCATCATGTCTGCTGAACCATCAACTGAGCAAGCAATCAAGGCCCTACAGGCGCAGAACGCCCAATTCCAAGAGTTGTTCATGAATTTAGCTAAGGGTCAGCAAGATCTGAAGACCCTTATTCTGAAAGAGAAGAAGAAGAAGAAGAAGAAGAGGACAGTCCTGTTTAACACAGGTCACAGGTTTGGAAATAGGCTACGAGATGAAGTTGATTTGACTACCTCATCTGGAGGGAAAGATAGTCAAGAGGAAAGAAGGGCTTCTAGCCCTATGGTCTCAGACAATGAGACGGACTTCGATGAAGACCAGTATCCTCCGGTTGAGGATAGATACAAGCAACTGGAAGACCGGTTGAGTGTGATGGAAGTTCAGAAAGTGCCTGGTCTGGACTTTGGTGATCTGGGTCTATCATCTGGGGTGGTGATTCCCCACAAATTCAAAGCACCAGCCTTTTCTAAGTATGACGGAGTTTCTTGTCAGAAGCTGCACCTCCAGTCATATGTAAGGAAGATTCAGTCGTACACCGCTGATAAGAACCTATGGATCCACTTCTTTCAAGAAAGTCTCTCAGGGACTCAGCTTGAATGGTTTTACCAGTTGGATGGAGCCAGTATCCGCAGTTGGGAAGACTTGGCTACTGCTTTTTACAGGCAGTACCAATACAATTCCGACCTTGCTCCCAAGCGTACCCAACTCCAGGGTATGTCAATAGGAACGAGCGAAGATTTCAAAGATTATGCTAAGAAGTGGAGGGACCTCGCCGGAAGAGTGCAACCACCCTTGGCTGATCGGGAGCTTGTGGATATGTTTCTGGGGACCTTGTCTGGTCCATTTTCAACCACCTGATTGGAAGCTCTTTGTCTGGGTTTACAGAGCTAATTATGACCGGTGAGAGGATTGAGGCTGGTATTAAGGCTGGTAAGATACAAAAGGGTGCTTCGTCGAGCACCGAGAAAAATCCTTTTAAGAAGGAGTCCAGTGCTGTTTACAGTTTGAAAATCCATAATAGACCTGAACGCCGCCAAGCTGTTAATGCGGTTGTTATTTCAAGACCTGCTGGGGCTCCTCAGTGTAACAATCAACAAAAGGCCGAGAGACCTCGAAGGCAATTCACCCATCTCAACATGACTTTATCTCAGATTCTACCGCAATTATTAAAGACCAATCTAGTGACTCTAAGGGAGGCTCCGCAGAATCCCAACATTAAATCACCTAAGTACAACCCTAATGCCCGTTGTGCTTTTCACTCTGATAGCCCGGGACATAATACGGATGATTGTTGGGCTTTGAAGAACAAAATACAGGACTTAATTGATGCTAAGGAGATTGAGTTCGTGGCGCCCGAAAGACCTAATGTTGTGACTGCTCCTATGCCCAAGCATGGAGTAAATGTTATAAAAGAAGACTCGTTTGTGGTTTCTGTGAAAGATATTGCTACTCCCTTGATGACTGTGAAAAAGAACCTTTTGCTAGCCGGTTTATTTTCGGGCTGTGACGAAGGTTGCCGTATGTGTTCTGTTCTACCTACCGGTTGCCATCTTTTGAAGTCAGGTGTCCAACGCCTGATGGATAGTAAAGAAATTTTGTTTGAGAAGACTGTTGTTCCTTTAGTTCATACTGAAGAAGTTGCTATTATTACCATTTTCGACGATTCTTCCAAGGCTTCCTCGAGAAAGCCTGTTAGAATTACCTATGTTCCAAGAATCGCACCATTGATCATCACTGTTCCTGGGCCTATCCCCTACACCTCTAATAAAGATGTCCCTTGGCACTACGGGGCTGATGTTTATTTTCATGGAATTAAACAAGAGTTGGATGCTGATTCTAACGTCAACAATATTGTTGGACCTGCTAAAGTCACCCGCAGCGGAAGACTTTTCTCACCTGATATCTCTCCACCAACTGCCCAAAAACCTGTTGTTATTACACCTGCCAGTGTACCTGCTACTATTCCCGTTCAAGTTCCTATTCTTACCCCTGTCGCTGAGTCATCTGACACTCGGGGCAAGGGGACCACCAGTGAGCCTGCTCAGACGGAGGCACCAAAGACAATTACTGTTGAAGCCTCTAGGCAAGAGATGGAAGAAATTCTGAAGATCATCAAAAAGAGTGACTACAATGTAGTTGAACAGCTAGGGCAGACCCCGTCCAAAATCTCTATGTTGTCACTGTTTCTATGCTCAGAGGCCCATGCCAAGGCTCTGATTGCATTCCTGAAGACTGCACACGTACCGCAAGAGACATCGGCTGATCAGTTTAAAGATTGCGTGGCTAGTTTGACTGCTGATAATGGGTTGGGTTTCTCTGACGCTGATTTGACTTCTAGGGGAAGAATCACAACGATGCCCTACATATCTCCATTGAATGCAGGGGCACCACTCTTGCTCATGTATTGGTGGATACTGGTTCCTCGTTGAACGTTTTTCCTAAGAAAGCTCTAGACCGGTTGGACTATGAAGGATTGGAGTTGAAACCAAGCAACATTGTCGTCAGGGCCTTTGATGGGTCTAAAAGAATGGTACATGGAGAAGTAGATATTCTGATTAAGGTTGGTTCTCAGGTTTTTGCATCTACATTCTATGTGATGGACATTCAGCCATCTTATTCTTGTTTGTTGGGTCGCCCATGGATCCACAAAGCTGGGGCAGTAACCTCTACGCTCCACCAGAAGCTGAAGTACCCGGTCAAAGGGAAAATCGTGACAGTACAGGGAGAAGAGGAGTACATGGTTAGCCACCTCAACTCTTTCCAATACGTAGAAATGGATGGGGAGTTCATTGAGACCCTATTCCAGCACTTTGAAGAGGTTCCCCATATGCTGGCATCAACTGAGACTGTTGCTGAAGGTTCTCCTATGAAGATGGCTTCCTTTAAGGATGCTCGGGCTGTTGTCGAGAAAGGTGGGTGTGCCAATTGAGGACAACTCCCTGATTTCGCATAGAAGACTACCAAGTTTGGTTTGGGTTTCACTGCAGAAGCTCAAAAGGTTGTTCGGAATGTACGGATTAAAAGACCTCCCCTGTTCATCAGTAACTCAGGAGTGAATGCCATCGAAGACGATGTTGAAGAGACTGAGTTCGACAGTTGGATCTATCCTACGACCAACGGTGGACCAAGCAACTGGACAGCAAAGGACTTCATCCCTATTTCTTTTGTTACCCAGTAATGAAACTTTTTGTTTTGAATTTGTAACAGACAATGTTTTAAAATCTATGGCCCGGTGTCTTACCCGGGGCACCGTGGCTTCATTTGTGAGGGCTTTATGTGTGTCATTTTCATATATCATTAATAAAAGCATTGGACGTTTCTTGCATTTCAAATTTTGCACTCCTTGTTTTTCTTTTATTACGTATTGTAAAACAGCTATTTTACACACACTCACATATACAGGTCTACATCCACTCTGGATCTCACTAGTAACGACTTTGCTATTGCCAGTTATGACTTTGAAAGTCCGATCAACTTAGCCGAAGATGAAGGCGAAGATGATTGCGAAGTGCCTGGTGAACTTGCAAGACTGTTACTTCAAGAAGAGAGGGCTATACAGCCACATGAAGAGCCAGTGGAATCAGTAAATCTGGGTACAGAAGAGGACAAGAAAGAGGTCAAGATCGGGGCAAATCTGGAGCTTAGTGTGAAGCAACGTTTGATTCAGATGTTGCGTGACTACGTTGAGATCTTTGCCTGGTCTTACAAAGATATGCCTGGTTTGGATACTGATATTGTGGTTCACCGATTGCTTACCAAGGAAGACTGTCCTCCAGTAAAACAGAAGGTCCGCCGAATGCACCCAGAGATGTCTGAGAAAATCAAGGCTGAAGTTATGAAACAGTTTGACGCCGGTTTTCTAGAAGTTACTTCTTACCCTCAGTGGGTGGCCAACGTGGTTCCTGTGCCGAAGAAGGATGGTAAGGTTCGAATGTATGTTGACTATAGGGATCTGAACAGGGCAAGCCTCAAGGATGATTTCCCTCTACCTCATATCGACGTTCTGGTTGACAACACCGCTCAGCATAAAGTCTTCTCCTTTATGGATGGTTTCTCCGGTTATAATCAGATTAAAATGGCTCCCAAAGACATGGAGAAGACAACTTTTGTTACTCAGTGGGGTACCTTTTGCTACAAGGTCGTGCCTTTTGGATTGAAGAATGTTGGGGCAACGAATCAGCGTGCCATGGTTGCTTTGTTTCATGACATGATCCATCATGAGATTGAGGTATACGTCGACGACATGATTGCAAGATCCCAGACTGAAGAAGAGCATCTGGACCACCTTCAGAAGTTATTTGACAGGTTGAAATTGTACAAGCTGAGGTTAAACCCGAACAAGTGCACCTTCAGGGTGAGATCTGGTAAGCTGTTGGGTTTCGTCGTAAGCGATAAAGGTATTCAAGTGGATCCTGCAAAGGTGAAAGCTATACAGGAAATGCCGTCTCCTAGAACAGAAAAAGAAGTCAGAGGCTTTCTGGGACGACTAAACTACATTTCCCGATTCATCTCGCACCTGACTGCTACTTGTGAACCAATCTTCAAGTTACTGAAGAAAGATCAAGTAGTACGTTGGAATGATGAATGTCAGGCCGCGTTCGAAAGGATCAAAGAGTATCTCCAAGAGCCACCTATTCTGATGCCACCAGTTGAGGGGAGACCATTGATCTTATACTTGACGGTACTCGATAATTCAATGGTGTGTGTGATGGGTTAACATGACGAGTCTGTCCGAAAAGAGCATGCTATTTATTACCTTAGCAAAAAGTTTACCGACTGTGAGACCCGATACTCACTGCTCGAGAAAACTTGTTGCGCTTTGGCATGGGATGCTCGCCGACTGAGACAGTATATGCTGACTCACACTACTTTATTGATATCAAAGATGGATCCAATCAAGTATATCTTCGAAAAGCCTGCTTTGTCCGGAAGAATAGCAAGATGGAAGATGATCTTGAATGAGTATGATATCCAGTATACGACCCAAAAGGCAATTAAGGGAAGTGTATTGGCAGATCATTTGGCACATCAAGCAGTGGATGATTACCAGTCTATGAACTTTGAATTCCCGGATGAGAATATCATGTTGGTAACTGATTGTAAGACACCTGGACCAGATGAAGGACCTGAGGAAGGATCCCGATGGTCTATGTACATTGATGGAGCTTCAAACGCTTTGGGCAATGGCATTGGTGCCGTAATCATGTCTCCTAAAGGCTCTCATACTCCGTTTACCGCCCGACTATGTTTCAACTGCACCAACAATATGGCGGAATATGAAGCGTGCATCATGGGTCTTAGAGCAGCAATTGACCTAAGGATTAAGTTTCTGAGTGTCTTCGGAGATTCCGCTCTCTTGATCAGTCAGATCAAAGGCGAGTGGGATACGAAACACCCAAATCTTATTCTTTACAAGGAGTATGTATTGACGTTGCTTCCACATTTTGAGGAGATAACCTTTGAACACTTCCCGAGAGAGGAGAATCAGTTGGAGGATGCACTGGCTACGGTGTCTTCTATGTTCAAAGTCAATTGGGACAACGAGGCTCCCCGGATTATCATTGAAAGATTGGACGAACCTGCACATTGCTGTGACATTGAGACTGAAGAGGTAACAGAAAAGCCTTGGTTTCACGAAGTAAAAAGGTATCTTGAGGCTCAGGAATACCCCAGGGTGCATCTGTTAATGACAAGAAGTTTCTGAGGAGGTTCACGGCGAAGTTCTTCATCAGCAACGGTATCCTTTACAAGCGTAACCATGATTCAACCTTACTACGATGTGTGGATAAGAACGAGGCAGACAGAATCATGGCAGATTTACACGAAGGTACCTTCGAAACTTGTTCCAGTGGACATACCATGGCAAAGAAAATCCTTCGGGCAGGATACTACTGGTCCACTATGGAAGCCGACTGTTATCAGCATTCTCGGACAAGTCACAAGTGCCAGGTCTATGCTGATAAGGTGCACATACCTCTAGTTCCTCTGAATGTCTTGACGACACCTTGGCCTTTTGCAATGTGGGGCATTGATATGATCGGCGAGATCAGACCTACGACATCCAACGGGCATCATTTCATCCTAGTAGCAATTGATTATTTTACGAAGTGGGTTGAAGCAGCTTCCTTTGCTACCGTAACCAAGAACGTCATGGCACGGTTCATTTGGCACAATCTGATCTGTTGATACGGTGTACCAGAGAGGATCATTACGGACAATGGTACAAATCTCAATAATAAGATGATCACTGAGCTCTGCAAGCAATTCAAGATACAGCATCACAACTCTTCTCCTTACCAGCCGAAGATGAATGGGGCTGTAGAAGCGGCTAATAAGAATATTAAGAAGATCGTGCATAAAATGACGGTGACATACAAAGATTGGCACGAGATGTTACCATTTGCTCTTCATGGGTACCGTACCTCAACACGGACGTCAACAGGGGAAACACCTTATTCCTTGGTATATGGCATGGAGGAAGTCTTGCCCATTGAAGTTCAGATACCCTCTCTTCGAATCATGAAGGATGCAGATTTGAGTGAAGATGACTGGATTCAGACCCGGCTTGATCAGCTGAACTTAATCGACGAAAAGAGACTTACTGCTATTTGTCATGGTCAAACGTATCAAAAGCGAATGATCAAGGCATTTAACAAGAAAGTCAGACGACAAGAGTATCAAGTTGGAGACCTGGTTATCAAGCGCATCATACTACCACAAGGTGATCCCAGGGGAAAATGGACCCCTACTTACGAAGGACCATTTGTGGTTAAGAACATTTTCTCAGGAGGAGCTATGATTCTAACCACTATGGATGGTGACGACCTTCCTCACCCCGTCAATGCAGACATAGTGAAAAAATACTACGCATAATCAAAGACCTGCTAGGTTGACTGGCCTAGGCAAAAATAAGGGCTTCCCGGCGAACCAAAAGGGTTCAGGCAAAAATAAGGGATGAAAATAAAAAAATCTGTACACCCGGCAAGTCGAAAACCTGAAAAGGAGGCTTGGGAAAAAAAGGGTATCCCGGTGGATTGAAAACCCGAAAGGGCGGTCCAGGAAAAAATTAGGGATCAAAGCGTAACACTATGTCTCATTGGATCATCTTGCATCCAGACTTCGGTATCGACTATCAAGCTCGGACACACTAATCAATCTGATTCATCTTCAACCAAGTAGCAAAGTGATGAGATGCTCGAGGACATAAAGGCAATAGCAGAGTTGAAACCCATTGGGATTATTCACATAGCTGTTTTGTTTATTTTTTCACAAATTGTATAAACTATATCGGTTCGGCGGTGTTCTCTTACTAGGACGTCAGCCTCTTGTACAAAAACGCCTATTTACAGGCCAAATTTCAAAATCAATACAATTCATTTTCAATAAAATATTCAAGCTATTTTTCCTTTATCTGTTTTGTTTTGCAAAGAACATCCAATGTTCATTTTTGATATATGCACTTGACATTAATTGCTACTCATAAATATTTGCACGCGAAACAAAATACGGTTAGTGGTAATATCAGAAACAGGGGCAATAAGAATTGTCCAAACTGTACAGTTGCTCTATCCATCAGGTATAAGGTAAGTTCAGCTGAAGAATATGGTTGAGATGCATTCACTCCCCGCAGAGTAAGACAGTAATAATAGCTCTCCCCAGCTGAGACTTGCAACTGTGAATGAATTGGTAATATTCTCCCCAAGTAGAGTTTATCTATCATCAGCACTAAAAAGGATTGATACCCTCGGCAGTCTTAATATTCCCCAACGGAGTATAAGAATGCTCCCCGGCAGGGTACAAGATACCCCCAGTGGAGTTAAAATTTGCCCAACGCAGTATGGAAAAGCTTCCCCAACAGAGTTGAAGCATCATCCCCAGTAGACTCTGGAAGTTTATCCCCAGCGGAGTACAAAAATAAATCTCCCCAGTCGAGTTCAAAGGATCATTCCTGACAGAATTCAGAGGATTATCCCCACAAGAGTCTAACAGGTTATCCCCAGTGAAGTCACAACTGAAAGATCATCCCCAGCGGAGTTCTTTCCTTTCACAAACAGGAATTAAATCCCCAACAGGATTCAGTATCACCAGCAACGGTGATTCGTCCCCAACGGAATTTATCAGTGGAATCTTCAGCAGAACATCTCTTCCCCACGGAGTAATCTCCTCATTAGTTTATTCCCCCAACGGAGTTATCCTCTCCTGTAGGTCTATTCTCACAATCATCTTCGTTCGTCATCCCCAGCGGAAACGAAGAATTCAACTCTATTCTCCAGCAGCTATCCGGGATTTATTTTCCCCAGCTAGAAACATTACATTTCCATACATCATGATACATGCATATACGCATCATACTATACAATCCCATTTATGTTGAGAGCATCATTGCTTGATATATATCATGCATTTCATACATCATGACATTGCATATGACTGACTCTTTACCGTTTCAGGGAAAGACGAATCAGTAAACACCGTTTACTACTCATATGACCTAGTAGTCCCCTCAAAATAAAAACTACATCTATGGAAGACTTTTGTCTAGTTCAGTTAAATCGATCCTAAGATTTTTCTGATTCTTATCTAGTCAAAGTTAATCCAAGACCTTCTCTGGTTCAGTCAGATCTATGCTAAGATCTCCCTGATTCGTATTCCAGTTGAAGATATTCCAAGACTTTTGTCTGGTTCAGTTAAATCAATCCTAAGATTTTTCTGATTCTTATCCAGTCAAAGTTAATCCAAGACCTTCTCTGGTTCAGTCAGATCAACGCTAAGATCTCCCTGATTCATATTCCAGTTGAAGATATTCCAAGACTTTTGTCTGGTTCAGTTAAATCGATCCTAAGATTTTTCTGATTCTTATCCAGTCAAAGTTAATCCAAGACCTTCTTTGGTTCAGTCAGATCGATGCTAAGATCTCCCTGATTCGTATTCCAGTTGAAGATATTCCAAGACTTTTGTCTGGTTCAGTTAAATCGATCCTAAGATTTTTCTGATTCTTATCCAGTCAAAGTAATCCAAGACCTTCTCTGGTTCAGTCAGATCGACGCTAAGATCTCCCTGATTCGTATTCCAGTTGAAGATATTCCAAGACTTTTGTTTGGTTCAGTTAAATCGATCCTAAGATTTTTCTGATTCTTATCCAGTCAAAGTTATTCCAAGACTTTTGTCTGGTTCAGCTAAATTGATCCTAAGATTTTTATGATTCTTATCCAATCAAAGTCAATCCAAGACCTTCTCTGGTTCAGTCAGATCGACGCTAAGATCTCCCTGATTCGTATTCCAGTTGAAGATATTCTAAGACTTTCGTCTGGTTCAGTTAAATCGATCCTAAGATTTTTCTGATTATTATCCAGTCAAAGTTAATCTAAGACCTTCTCTGGTTCAGTCAGATCGACGCTAAGATCTCCCTGATTCGTATTCCAATTGAAGATATTCCAAGACTTTCGTCTGGTTCAGTTAAATCGATCCTAAGATTTTTCTGATTCTTATCCAGTTAAAGTTAATCCAAGACCTTCTCTGGTCCAGTCAGATCGGCGCTAAGATCTCCCTGATTCGTATTCCAGTTGAAGATATTCCAAGACTTTCATCTGGTTCAGTTAAATCTATCCTAAGATTTTTCTGATTCTTATCCAGTCAAAGTTACTCCAAGACCTTCTCTGGTTCAGTCAGATCGACGCTAAGATCTCCCTGATTCGTATTCCAGTTGAAGATATTCCAAGACTTTTGTTTGGTTCAGCTAAATCGATTCGAAGATTTTTCTGATTCTTATCCAGCCAAAGTTAATCCAAGACCTTCTCTGGTTCAGTCAGATCGACGCTAAGATCTCCCTGATTCGTATTCTATTTGAAGATATTCCAAGACTTTTGCCTGGTTCAGTTAAATCGATCCTAATATTTTTCTGATTCTTATCCAATCAAAGTTAATCCAAGACCTTCTTTGGTTCAGTCAAATCGACGCTAAGATCTCCCTGATTCCTATTCCAGTTGAAGTCCAGACCACCTATCAACAGTCTCCAAATGGCATCTGTAAGCCCATTCCTGACATCACAATGTTGATACCACTTCATGCGAGTGCAAATTTCTGGGCACTCTAGTGTTCAATCATCTTCCACCTTCGGATCACGAAAGGCCCGAAAGCCAATCTATATCCTCGGGTTTAAGAAGATTGAACAGGGGCAGTTGTTGTACCCCAAAATTTACCCTCTAATATTTCCCAAAACATTTCAAGAAAAATCTCCAAGTTGCTCAAGTTTGCTCAAGAGTTGGACAGTCAAGCCATCTCCTAAGGCAGTCAACCTCAAATTAGGGTTTTGTGTTGCATCAAGATCCTTGAGTCCAAATGACCTCAAATGCTCCATAATGTCCTAGTATGTTCTCAAGATCATCCATGTCAAGTTTCAAGCCTTGCAGAGGAAGTTTGGTCAGTCAATTGCTCAAGGGGTCCAAAAATCGACTGTGCTAGGGCAAAAGTCAACTGTGACCCAAATACAGTCAAACCTCAAGATTTTTTGTCAACATTCTAATTTCGAAGGATATTGCATCATTTGATCAAGGGTTGATCATGATTCATCAAGGATTGCTCAAAATTCATCAAGACTCAAAAGTTGCTAAATTAGGGTTTTGTAGGAAAAGTCAACTCAACTTTGACCAAGCATAACTTTCTCATACTTTATGATAAATGACCCATCCAAAGCTAATTTTGAAGAGGATGAAATTTCCTACAATCCATCTTCATACCCCAAGATCAGAAAATGTACTCAGAAAAAGTTACAAATTTGGACATTATTGGTCATTTTTGAAAGTCAACAAAAACACCTTTTTTGTCAAAGCTTATAACTTGAGCATGGAATATCAAAATGAGAAGAGACCAAAAGGGTTGGTTAAAGGACATCTCAAGCTTTATAAAAAAGTCAAAGAACACTTCCAAGAGTTCAAAATTGATGAAGTTATGCATTGTTGAAGTTGGGCATTTTTGCAAAATTGCCAAAAGTTAATTATCCCCAAAACTTCAAATTTTGTCAAATGGGCCCATTCTTTTCCACTTGATTTAGTCTTGCCACATTACACCCGTGTCTTAGCTTCAGCCTTGAGTCCATTTGTCAATTTTATTATTTTATGTGATTTTTTAATGAATTATTTCATTTTTAATCAAATTAAATCCAATAAAATCCAAACATTGATTATTTGATCTCTTTTTGGCTATTTCAGGATTGAATCATCATCATCAAATGTATCAAATTCGTATCAAACATTCCATGTGCAAAAAGATTGAGTTTTTGACAAAATTGGCAAGTCTTCAATGGTGAATCAAATCCAATCTCAAGGCATTGATGTAGAAAGATTCAAGACAAATTTGTTGACCTAATACATTGCATATTACATATTGTTGTACCCCAAAATTTTCCCTCCCATATTCTTCAAAAAAATTGCCAAGCCAAGTCACAAAATTCCCCAAGGGTTGCACAGTCAAAGGTCTCCTATACAGTCAAGATTAGGGTTTGTGTTCTGATCAAGAAAAGGAAGTTTTCAAAGGCCCAATCAAGCCTCACATGCCTAAAAATGTGGTCAAGCATCTTCATATCAAGTTTCAAGGCATTCAGCTCAAAATTGCACAGTCAAAACCCTAAATTGCACTACAGTCAAATGTAGGGGCAAAATGGTCATTTGACAGTCAAAAGTTCAAATTTTTGGTCAACATATCATTTTGAAGCCACAAACATCATTTGATCAATGCTTGATCATGATTCTCAAAATTTGGCCCAGAAATCATCAAGATGCAAAAGTTTCCTTATTTGGACAGCTGAAAAAGTCAACTGAAATTGACCAGGGCATAACTTTCACATGGATTATCAGAAAAATTCCATCCAAAGCTCATTTTGAAGAGAAAGACATTTCCTACAACTCATCTTCATACTTCAAGTCCAAGAAATGCTCTCACAAAAAGTTATCAATTTCAACATTATAGGTCATTTTCAAAAGTCAACAAAAAGGGACTTTAAGTCAAAGGCCATAACTTGAGATTGGTAAATCAAAATGACATGGGACCAAAGTAATTGGTTAGAGGACTCAAAGACCTTTCTAAAATGTCCAAGAACATGAGCAAAGCTTAAAAATTGAGCAAGTTATGCATTGGAGAAGTTGGGAAATTTTTGTGAAATGGCCAAAATCATTTATCCTTGAAATCCCATTTTTGACAAAAGGGGCCCACTTTTTCCACTTGAATTGACTTGGCCATGCTTCCCACGTGTCCCATCTTTTATTTCAGATTTTTTTATTAATTTTTTCATTTTTATTGATTTTATTGGATTTAATTAATTTTAAATCTTTTAAAATCAAAAGAAATTCAAAAAAATTAATTTAAAGGGATATTTTGCTTTGATTAACCTTGAAGCATCATTATGTGCCTACCATTTTTCGTGCTAAGGCTTAAACAAGGCAAAAATTCAAATTTGAATCAAAAGTGGAAAGTGTGATAATGGTGGTTTATGCCAAATCCTAAACATCAATGCAAGGCATTATTGGCCATAATTTTCATTCATACACATTGCATAAGACATGTACAAGTGAAAGTGTCCAGGTTCATTCAAGAGACATGCATATTTCAAAAAAGGAAAACTTTTAATGTGTCTGATTCTTGTCTCATGGCATTAAAGGCCTGGTTAAATGGCTGTCTCTTACCGTTACAAGACCCTCACACTCCTATAAATACAAGGGCCAGTGGCACATTACAACGAACGAAAAAACACACAACAGGAGAACGAAAGAAACATTGGAGAGAGGCTGCCCACAAAATCCATCAAAGGTTGCCAGAATTTTCCAAGCAAAGCCACCCTTCAGCAAAAGTAGCCAAGCCCAGAAGCCCAGATCGAAGGTGCCTACATTCAGGAAGCGCCCAAATCGAAGGTCCAATCTACTGGTAAGAGAGGGTAAACTGTCCAACCTTGTATTTGCATTACACATTCGTGCTTGTTGTTACCTTCAATTTACTATCCTAGACAGGATCAAAGGGCCTGGGTTTGGCCCCAGGTCATGTTCTTCGTTTGCTAACATTTGCTGCAGATTTATCCTGAAAAGACTCAACGCACGTAGGATCGAAGGGCCTGGGGTTCGATACCAGGCCCTGAGTTTATTTTGCTAACATACTTTTGCAGGTATAGCATCCCATATCGAAGGAGACACCTTCTCTGGATCGAAGCTTCCCAGGCCTCCAGAATTATGCTTTTTTTATTTGCTGCCTGTTTCCGTCGTTTTTCTTATACTTATTTTGACTATTTTTATTTCTTTTTTTTAATCAACATAAAATCAAAAAAACACAAAAAAATCAAAAAAGACAAAAAATAAATAATAATTTTATTTTAGTATTAATTTTGTAAATAAATCCCTTAATTAATTTAGATTTAATTTTAGGTTATAATTTAATTCTATTTCACAATAAACCAAAAATAATAAAAAATAGATCTTTAACACTTTTTACCTTTTTTTTAATTAATTAAATATTTTTATTATAAGTATCATTAACCATTAACTTTGTAAATAAAATTTATAATTAATTTAGTTTTAATTCTAGGTTTTAACTTTAATGCATTTTCTTTAATAAATTAAAAACAATTAGAATTAGAATTAATCATTTGACTTTTAATTAATTTAATGTCATAAATACAAAAAAAACATAAAAAACAAGTTCTTTCTTTTTATTTAATTTAATTATTCTATTAATTTTATTTTAATTCCTTAAAGGGTCCAACGCCCTCGCATTCGATCATATTTTCCTTTTTTCACGCGTTTTATTTATTTCTGTTGTAAATATAATGTAATTGCTCCAAAGCCATGTAATAGCTATTAGATATTTATTTTCTGCACTTTATTTTAAATCGGGTCTGGGTTAATTTGGCGTTGTAGACCCGCGCCTTTGTAATAGCGTAGGACTTTTACCTTTTTCCACACTTTAAATTCCCGCACTTTTAACTGTTAAATAATAACATGAAAGAATGAATGCCCCAAAATAAAATTAAAGCGTAGATCACCAATACATGACAAGACAAAAATATCTGAAAATGACACACAATTCACACACCACCCCTAGGGTACGCCTCACTGTTGCCTTGCCTCGAAAGGTGATCGTCGAGTATAGGATGTCTTAGTAAGTCCTCATGATCCGGGAACCTGGCATGAGGGTAGCTTCTAAGGTGTCTTCCCATTGCTCTGGTGATCACCATGTCCCGAACCTCGAATTGACCCGAACACCTCCAACGGTGGTGCTACCTACCTCTCAATGGTGGGATGGCACTACTTTACAGACATTTACACAGACGAATTCCTTAGGGTAGGTAGATTCTCATAGATACTTGCTCTTTTCAAAAACAAACAAAATACTTTTCACACTTACACTTTCTAAAAGTTTTCAAATAAATTTTTCATACACTCTTGAGGACAGATACAAGAGTTACTTAGAAATTTTTCAAACGAAACTTTTTTTCAAAACCCACTCACACTTGAAAAGCAAACAAACATTTTGAAAACACAAATGAGCAAGTATCTAAGAGCCCATGGATAACCATGGATAGAAAGGGTGCTAACACCTTCCCTTTCTATAATCTACCTCCCGAACCGAGAGCTAATCTCATAAGGAATTTTTCTGTGCTTTTGTCCTTTCCTTGTTGGAGAAAATAAAAGACGGTGGCGACTCTTGCTTACCGCGACATTTCGCGAAACCAGCTTTAAAACAGTCAGTTCCAGATCCACCGATCACACATATACAAGCCAAAGCACACGAATTTGAGACCTAGAGGCTGCAAGAACACCAAGAACAAAACTTGAAAAAAGGTGGAAAAAGTGTGAAACCAAAATCACACTTACAGGCAAATTCAGAAGCAAAACTCAACACTAATCAATTGTTGGACAATCACTGAAGCAGAACCAACCCAAAGCCAGTCTCCATACATGTTCAAAAGCTTTGTAAGTGTCTCGAAAAACCGCTTCTCATTTGAATTCGTGGATCCTTATTCTTGCACTTTTCTTACAAACTCTTTGCATATTCATAATTATCGTCGAATTTACAAGCATTCTGCATCAGTCAATTGCATTTTTCTGGCCTAGATGAAGAACCCCCATAGCTAGGGTTCTTCGTTTGTGTTTTAGGGCTTTCTTTTTCATGGGAAATCAAGACTCAAGAAGGGTATAGGTTTACTCAGGATGCCCAGACGAACTCAACCATGTGCTTGGAATCAATTTTCATGGACTGGAATGGATTTTAGGATGCATCTACGCATTTATCTGCGGATCTAAATCTGCAGGTAAACTTACAGGGTTTGAAGGTCAGGGACGAAAAACGTGCCTCCCTCTGATTGGACCATTCAAACAATTCGCGCACTTTTTTTTATTTTCTGGCATAATAACGTGTTTTGATATATTATGTTTTGTTTGTGTTTAATTAACAATTGAGAAGCAGTGGCTGAGTGGTGGGCGAGTACATCCAATGATCAACAGGACCTGGGTTCGAATCCCAGGTCCCCATATTATTTGTTATATTTTTCTTCCAGGTGATCCAATGCAAGTCCAAGCGCGTGATGCATCATACTCCCTCATTCAATCAATGGACAGATGGCCCCAGGCCAAATCTGATGGCCCAGATGGAACGTCCACCATACTCCCTAGTCAAATGCACACGCTGGATTTCAAAAAGTCAGCCAAGGCCAGCGCCTATTGGGCCTCTGAATTGCCATTCCAACCCCCCTAAACAGGCCCAAACCTCCCAACTCTTTCTATTTTTTTTTATTATTTCTTTTAATTATTCATTGTTATTATTTTTATTATTGACTAACCAATCAAATAATTTTCTCTATAAAATAAAAAAACCAAAAAATATTTTCTTATTTAAATTAAATTTCAGTATTTTATTTTTGTTAATAATATTAATTTAATTAATTTAGTTTTAATTAGGAATAACTTTTAATATATTTTGCAATAATTAAAATTAACTTAGACAATTAGATTTTATTAACATTGATTAAATCTGTTTTTATTTCTTTAAATAACAGAAAAATCCAAAAATATTATTTTCATTAATTAATTAATTAGTTTATTAATTTAATAATTAATTTAGGATAGTTTATTTCTTAAAATTAAAAAATAACAAAAAATATCTTTTCTTTAGTTAAAGGGTCAAAACCCTAAAAAACTTGCGCCTGATTTAATTTCCCGCACGCGATCCATTTTATTTCAATATTGTATTTGTTTCCGGAATGTAATAGCTTAATACGACTTTGAATATTTTTACCGCTTTATTTATTTTCCGCATTTTAATTTCAAGGGTTGCTTTTGGCGATGTAAATACCCGACGCCTTGTAATAGTTAGTTTAATTTCCGCAATTTAATTTCCGCAACTTATAAACTGTTAGATGTTTGATAATAGGGAATGCATAACAAGATTGAACGTTTAAACCTAAGTTCAACGTAGATCACCCTAAACATGTGCAAAGATAAAAATAATTGAAATCAACACACTCGCACATGCACACTCTTAGGGTACACCTCGATTGGTTGCCTTCGTACGCGGTCATTAAGTATAGGAAGTTTTAGAGGTCGCCCTCTTGTCCAAAGATCATAGTTTCCTCGAAACGGTTGCCTCGGATAAAATGATCTAAGACATTAGGATTACCGCTAAGGCGTCCTAACATTGCTTTAGTTACCGCACGTCCCTTAATCGAATTGACCCTTACAACTCCAACGAAGATGCTACCTACTCATCAATAGTGGGATAGCATTGTCTAAAGGACATTAGCACAGATTGATTCCTTTTTCGAGTAGGTAGATGGTTCTTAAGTACTTGCTCTTTCAAAACAAAACAAATTTTCACACTTACATTCCTTTTCAAAATAAAAACTCTTTTCGATCCCACAAATACAAAGAAAAGCAAATTTTGAAAACATTATGAGCAAGTACCTAAGAGCCCGTGGATAACCACGGATAGAAAGGGTGCTAACACCTTCCCTTTCTATAATCTACCCCCCGGACCCGAGAAACATCTCGAAAAAGGAATTTTTATGTGCTTTTTTCCTTTCCTTGTTGGATAAAATAAAAGTCGGTGGCGACTCTTGCTTACCGCGACATTTTGCGAAAACAAACGCAAAACACAAACCAGCATTCCAAAAAAACAGTCAGTTCTCTCCCACCGTATCACAACTAGGACACAAGAATTCCATTCCCCTAGAGCCTTACCTTAAATGGGTGTGAGCTCGTGCTCAGAAACTTGTGATGCCTTATCCCTCCATCTTGCCAGTTATCATGGAGCCTATGGTTGAAGGGGTTCTTCCCTACACTATCCTCCATCCCGACGTGCCTACCTCTCTTGAAGACTTGCAAAAAGGATGGATTCAGATTAAGGAAGAACGAGATACTTTCGAGGCTCAATTCTATTCTAGTGAGAAGAAGGTCTTGGAGCTTACGAAGTAGCTACAAGAAGAGCAAAGTGTGAACGCCTACCTTGCGCCGAAGAGGATGTGTTCAGTCTTTTCATCTTAGAAAGTTATTTTGTAAGCCCAATAGGCATGATGTAATCTTTCTTGTTTTGTTTAATGAAAATTGACGTTTGTTCATTTCTTTTGTCTATACAAATTTAAATCTCATTAATCCTTAAAATCATTTGCATATACATATTCCATGCATCATAACATGCCAGGTTTTCACATAACAGGTTTCCTTGAACAAGATACTTTTGAGGCTCAATTCTATGCTAGTGAGAAGAAGGTCTTGGAGCTTACGAAGTAGCTACAAGAAGAGCAAAGTGTGAACACCTGCCTTGCGCCGAAGAGGATGTGTTCAGTCTTTTTATCTTAGAAAGTTATTTTGTAAGCCCAAGAGGCATGATGTAATCTTACTTGTTTTGTTTAATGAAAATTGACGTTTGTTCATTTCTTTTGTCTATACAAATTTAAATCTCATTAATCCTTGAAATCATTTGCATATACATATTCGATGCATCATAACAGGCCAGGTTTTCTCATAACAGGTTTCCTTATCTTTCTGCTATTTATTTCAGCAAGATGGATCTAGAGAAAACTATAAAGGATCTCCAGGCACAAAATTCTCAGTTTCAGGAAACTCTACTGGCCCTCGCCAAGGGGAAACGGGATATGATGGCTTTGTTGGCCGTTAAGAAGAAGCCTAAGAAGAAAGCTCTACTCAACATGGGTAAAAGGTTCAAGGAGACAGTCCGTCAAATCCCAGTAGGAGGAGGTTCATATGAAGCGGACAAGAACCAGATTGGTGAGATCAAGAGTACTCAGGCCGACTATGTCAATGATCAAATATCTGATGATGATTATTTCGATGAGCAGTATCCACCCGTTGATATCAAATATAAGCAGTTAGAAGACATATTGAAAGCTGTTGAAATCCAAGTCGTCCCTGGTTTAGATTTTGACGATTTGGGTTTGATCTCTGGGGTAATCATTCCCCACAAATTCAAAATACCAGTCTTTTCAAAATACGATGGGGTTTCTTGTCCAAAACTCCATTTGAAATCTTATGTGTGCAAGATACAGCCGCACACTGCTGATAAGAAGCTTTGGGTTCACTTTTTCCAAGAGAGCTTGGCTAGAACTCAACTTGAATGGTTTTATCAGTTGGATGGATCCCGTATCCATACTTGGGAGGATTTAGCTACTGCATTTTACCATCAGTATCAATATAACACCGACTTGGCGCCAATGAGGGTTCAATTACAAGATATGACCATGGGAAAGAATGAAGGGTTTAAGGAATATGCGCAAAAGTGGAGAGACCTTGCTAGTAGGGTCCAACCACCCTTGACTGATAGGGAGCACATCGACATGTTCATGGGCACTTTATCTGGTCCCTTCTTTAATCTGTTGGTTGGCTGATTTTCTTCTGGTTTCACCGAATTGATCTTAACCGGTGAAAGAGTTGAAATGGCATAAAAAGTGGGAAGATCTTTGTGGCGTCTACCTCCACTTCCAATCCTATCAAGAAACCTTTTGCTGTAAAAAAGGAAGTCAATGTTGTGTACGGGGAAAGGGCCCGTACCAAGAAGAATGATCATCCGTCTATAAATGTCGTTCGAATCTCCAATCCAACTCCTACTCCAAGACCATCTGCAAATCATCAACATTTTGAAACTCCAAGAAGAAAATTTACGAGGTTAGGCATGTCATTGTCTCAAGCCTTACAACATTTTCTCAAGGCTAATTTAGTGACATTGCGCGATCCTCCCGCTAACCCTGATACCTCATCACCGAAATATAATCCAAACTCTGAGTGTGCTTACCATTCGAGCATCCCCGGGCACGAAACTGACCAGTTCTGGGCCTTGAAGAACAAAATCCAGGATTTGATTGACAACAAGACTATTGAGTTTGATCCTCCTCCAATTCGGGATGTAATTACCGCTCCGATGTCGAAGCATGACAAGAGTGTTAATGTTGTTGAAAATACAATTTTTGTTGCCTCTGTTGAAGAATTGACTACTCCGCTGAATATAATCAAGAACAATCTGTTGAAAGCTGGAATTTTCCCTGGCTGTGTAAAAGACTGTGTGTGTTATACAAGACAACTCAATGGATGTGAAGGGCTAAAGAAAGGCATACAACGCTTGATGGATAGCCATAAAATTCTATTTGAGAAGACTCCACTTGCCAAGAGTTTGATTAACAAATGTGAAGACCTCTCCATTATTACCATCTCAAACAAGCCTCTTGGGATCACCTCCAAAGGTCCTATTAGGATTTCAAATGAACCCATTGTTGCTCCCTTAATAATTACCAATCCCGGACCGATTCTCTACTCTTCGAACAAAGCGGTACAATGGAATTATGGTGCTGAGGTGTTCTATCATGGGATTAAACAAGATGCCTGGATCGAAGAAGAAAAAGATGACAATGTCGGTAACATAGCTGGCTCAAGCAAAGTAACTAGAACGGGGAGAATAGTTTCACCCAATATCTCACCACCAGTTGTTACAAGGACGCCCATCCGCATTACTACTACCAAGCCAAGTACCGATACAAGAGGGAAGGAAAAGGTTGTTGAGCCTGATGTGATTGAAGTACCCTCCAAGGACATAGCTGATGAAGAACCCTCCACTCGTGAGATGGACGAAATCTTGAAGATAATAAAAATAAGTGACTTCAAGATTGTGGAATAGTTGGGGCAAACCCCTTCTAAGATTTCAATGTTTTCATTGCTACTTTGTTCCGACGCCCATGCTCGGACATTAATAAAATTCCTGAAAAAAGCTCATGTCCCCCATGAGGCAACAACGGACCAATTTGAGAATTGCGTGGCTGGCCTGGCGGCTGATAATGGCTTGGGTTTTCGGATGTTGACTTAACATCGTTAGGGAAGAACCACAATAAAGCTTTACATGTTTCTGTCGAGTGCAAAGGGACCACCTTAGCACATGTTCTAGTCGACACTGGTTCTTCCCTGAATGTATTACCCAAGGGGGTGTTAGACCTTCTAGACTGTGAGGGTTTAGTCTTGAAGCCAAGCGATATCATTGTAAGGGCATTTGACGGATCAAAGAGGATTGTTCATGGGGAAGTAGATCTTCCAATAAAAGTGGGCTCTCAAATCTTCTACTCCACCTTCTATATCATGGATATTCGTCCTGCCTATTCTTGTCTATTAGGCCGCCCATGGATCCATAAAGCTGGGGCAGTAACCTCAACTCTCCATCAGAAACTCAAATATCCAGTCAAGGGAAGAATAGTCACCGTCTGTGGAGAAGAAGAGTTTATGGTAAGTCACCTTAACTCATTCAAATACATAGAGATGGATGGGGAATTCATTGAAACCCCATGTAAAGCCTTTGAAGTCATGCCACCAATGATTGCCACTACCAAATGTTCTTCTAATGAGTCTAAAGTTGTTAAGGCCATGCCGAAGATGGTTTCAGTCAAGGATGCTCGTGCGGCAATTGAAGAAGGAAACTGTGATACTTGGGGGAAACTCCTCAATATCCCATTTAAAGCAGGCAAGTTTGGTTTGGGATTCACTGTCAAAGCTCAAAAGGAAGTGAGGTGTGCTCGTGCTGGAAAGCCACATCTCCGCATTGGAAACCATGAAGTCAACACCGTGAGTGGTTCTGATGAAGAAGCTGCATTTAAAGATTGGGTGTACCCAACTACAACAGAGCTGGAGAATTGGCATGCAAAGGACTTTGTACCCATCTCCTTCATTGAGGAGTAATTTACTTGTTATTGTATTTCTTTCAATTCAAGAACATTTTGTCTGTAATATTCAAACAATGACTTTTAAGCCATGTGCCTGGCCCGGGGCACTTTGGTCCATTTGTCAAGGGTTTTATTTATGTTCATCTAATCATATGATCATTCAGTATATTGGACTCTTTTTGCATTCAAATATTTGTGTTCATTGTCTTTCCTTTCTTTCAAATACATTTTCAAAAAATAGCCATGTATCTTACATGCACACACACACACTCTTGCAGATCCTCGTCCACTATGGATCCTATTGCTAATGACTCTACTATTGTCGACTATGATACGGTGGCCAGAACCGGGACTGTTTTTTAGGAATTGCTGGTTTGCGTTTTACGTTTGTGTTTGCAAAATGTCGCGGTAAGCAAGAGTCGCCACCGACTTTTATTTTATCCAATAGGAAAGGAAAAAAGCACAGAAAAATTCCCTTTTTCGAGATTTTGAGTACGGGGGTAGATTATAGAAAGGGAAGGTATTAGCACCCTTTCTATCCGTGGTTTTTCACGGGCTCTTAGGTACTTGCTCATCATTTTCAAAATTGCTTTTGTGTGTTTGTGTGATTTGAAAAGTTTTTTACTTCGATTTAACCCTTGCTTCTGTCTTCAAGAGTGTTACGAAGTGTTTTTGAAAGCTTTGTTTAAAAAAGGAGTGTAAGTGTGAAAAAGTTTGTTTGGATTGAGCAAATAATTAAGAACTAATCTACCTACTCAAAAAAATAATTGTTCTATGTTTGTTTCCTTTAGACAGTGCTATCCCACTATTAGTGAGTAGGTAGCATCGTCGTTGGAGTTTTGAGGGTCAATTCGAAAAGAGACGTACGGTCGCTAAAGCAATGTTAGGACGTCTTAGTAATAACCCTGATGTCTTAGATCAATTTATTCGAGGCAACAATTCCGAGGCAACCATTCCGAGGCAACTTTTCTGAACGGGACTTTGATCTTTGTTTAGACAAAAGAGCGACCATTAAAGCATCATATACTTAATGACTGTTTACCGAAGGCAACCATATGGGAGTGTACCCTAGGAGTGCGCATGTGCGAGTAATTAAATTTCAAGTTTATTATTCTTGCACATTTAAAGTTAGCTAATTGTTTTAAAGTTAATCATACATTCTTGTCATGCAACCCTAATTATTCATACATCTAACAGTTAATATTTTGCGGAATTTAAAGTGTGGAAATTAAACTACGCTATTACAAGGCTTCAGGTATTTACATAGCCAAAAACAAACCCTTTAAAAAGAAACAATAAATGAAAAATAAAAGTCCTAATTAAGCTATTACAACTTGTGAGCGATTACATTAATAGGGTAAAAATAAAAGATAAAGCACGCGCGAGGAAATTAAGATCGGGAGAGAACTAGGGTTTTGACCCTTTCTAACCTAATTAAAAGAAGAAGAAAAGTTTTTGTTGTTTTTAATTATTTTTAAGAAAAGAATTAGGTTTTTAAAATGAATACAAAATTAATTAACTAATTAAATTAATTAAAGAAAATAACTAATTTTAACCTAATCTTGTGTTTTTTTGTTATTTTAAGAAAAAAGGAAAATATAATTAAGTTAAATTAAAACCCTAATTGTTCTTAATTCATGTTAATTTATTTACAAAATAATTAAAGTTATCTAAAAATTAAACCTAATTAGTTTAATTAATTTTTTTTGGATAAAAAATAAAATCTAAACCTAATTTGATGAAAAGTATTATTTTTGTGATTTTTGATAAAAAGAATTATTTATTTGTGTTAGTAAATTAAATGAATAAATTAATTAAGAAAAATATAAAAAATAATATAGAAAGAGATATGGGCCTGAAAGTAATTGGTGAGGTGTGGATAGCAATCTGGCCCAAGAAGAATTGACCCATTATTGACTTGCTGGATCCAGTGCTACTCGTTGACTGAAGCCTATGATGCTCCTTCGTTGATGGCCCTTTGGATCTGGCCATCTGGCCACTTGGCAAGCTGGATCATGATGGACCATGGTGGTCATTGGCCTTGTGCACGCGTCTGATTACTGAAAAGAAAATAATATGAAGCAATTTGGGGGACCTGGGATTCGAACCCAGGCCCTGAAACACTTTTCAACCACCTGGCTACCAACTGAGCTACACGCGTTTCTTGTATACAAAACAAACCATAATTATTATATTAAGAACAAATGAAATAAAAGAAATTCGCGCGAAAATTCAAATGGACGAGTGGGAGGCTGCCACGTTAGTTGTCTTCCTCCTTGCACCGTTGGTAAAAGTCCCAGACTTTTACCTACGGACGTTTGTCCGTCACTACAAACCTGCATATTATCAAAATCAACTATAAGCAAGATAAATCAAAACTAAAGCCATGGATAGCTTCGTCTGGACTTGCTGAGTACAATGGTGCTCCTTTCATGGCCCAATTTTACCTGCACACAGAAATCCTAAATCGAGCCATAAAACCCTAGCAATGGTGAAATCTTATACAGGCCATGAAAACGCAATTAATTGTTACAAAAAGCTTGCAAATGTGATGGTGAACAAGAATCTACAGTTATTTCATGCTACAAGTATAAGAATGATGCAATTCAAATTCAAGAAAGAAGTAATGTCGTGGATGACTTACAGCATGTTTTGGTACTGGAAAAGACTTGTTCTTGATTGATTTTGCTTGCTTACACTCCCAGGAAGCGATTGGGATAGCTAGAAGGCCATGAGGATGCCTGGAAGTATGAATTCGACTGAGCACATTGTTGTGATTTTTTCAAGTTTGGTTCTGGTTCTTGCACCTCTTTTTAGCCTTCTTTTTGGTCTGCAATGGTTCAATATATATCAAGGACTGAATTAGGATTGAAAAGCTCATCTCAATCTTCCTCCATCATTGCTTTTGATTTGGATTTGATTCACTTTGAATATCTTTCTAAAATTAGGAAAATTCAATCTTTTTGTGCATACAAAGCCTTGGAACGAATTCAATCTTATGCTAGCTGGATGTAGGACCTGAAACAAGCACAAGATCTTTGAATTTCAATGTTTTGAATTTTCTATGATTTGTTTTGATTTAAAATGATTTAATTCAAATAAAAATCAAAATAAATAATAAAAACAAGATAATGACAAGTGGAAAGGACTAAGGCTCGTGGACCATGTTGCCAACTCAAAACAAGTGCAAAAGATTGGGCCCATTTGGCAAAAATTGCAATTTGAGGCATAGTTGACTTTTGGCAATTTTGCAAAAAATGTCAACTTCACCCATGAATAACTTCCTCAATTTTGACTCTTTGAAGGTGTCCTTGGACTTTTTAGAAATCTTGAGATATCCTCTAAGCAAACCTTTTTGTCTCATATCAATTTGATATTCCATGCTCATGTATGAAGCTTTGACAAAAAAGATGTTTTTGTTGACTTTTCAAAATGACCTATAATGTCCAAATTCACAACTTCTTCTGAGTGCATATTTTGAACTTGGGAGCTGAAGATGGATTGTAGAGCATGGAATCCTCTTCAAAATGAGCTTTGGATGGGTCATTTCTCATAAAGTATGAGAAAGTTAGGCTTGGTCAAAGTTGAGTTGACTTTTCCTACAAAACCCTAATTTAGCAACTTTTGGTTCTTGATGAATTATGAGCAATCCTTGATGAATCATGATCAACCCTTGATCAAATGATGAAATATACTTCAAATGAGGATGTTGACCAAAAATCTTGAAGTTTTACTGTATGGGGGTTACAGTTGACTTTTGCCCTATCACAGTCGATTTTCAGGCCTTTGAGCAATTGACTGGGCAAACTTTCTCTGCAAGGCTTGAAACTTGACATGGATGATCTTTAGAACATATTAGGAAAATGGTGAGAATTTGGGATCCCTTGGATTTAAGTATCTTGATGCAACATGAAACCCTAATTTGAGGTAGGTTGCCTTAGGAGAGAGAGCTTGTCTAGTCAACCCTTGGACTTTCTTGAGCAACTTGAGGATCTTTCTTGAAATGTTTTTGAGAAATATGGGAGGGAAAATTTTTGGGTATAACATCGACTATGACTTCGAATGTCCAATCAACCAAGCCGAAGACGGAGGCGAGGAAGATTGTGAAATACTGGGAAAACTAGCCATGCTTCTATTACAAGAGGAAAAAGCTATTCAACCGCACGAAGAGTCAGTTGAAGTCATCAATCTGGGTACTGAGGCAGATAAGAAGGAAATCAAGATTGGCGCCAATTTGGAAAGCAGTGTCAAGAGCAGGTTGATTCAGATGTTGCATGATTATGTGGAAGTATTTTCTTGGTCTTATGAAGATATGCCTGGGTTGGATACCGACATCATAGTTCATCGTCTGCCGACAAAAGAAGGCTGCCCTCCTGTTAAACAAAAGGTTTGTCGCATGAGGCCTGATATGTCTGAGAAGATCAAAGCTGGAGTGATGAAACAATTTGATGCATGGTTCCTAGCTATGACATCTTATCCCCAATGGGTTACTAATGTAGTTCCAGTGCCGAAGAAAGATGGAAAATTCGTATGTGCATAGACTATAGGTATCTGAATAGGGCAAGTCCCAAGGATGACTTCCCTCTACCATACATTGACATCTTGGTCGATAACATTGCTCAGCATAAAGTCTTCTCATTCATGGATGCCTTCTCAGGCTATAATCAAATAAGGATGGCTCTCGAAGACATGGAGAAGACAACTTTCATCACGCAGTGGGGAACCTTCTGCTACAAGGTCATGCCGTTCGGATTGAAGAATGCAGGGGCAACATATCAAAGAGCTATGGTAGCTTTGTTTCATGACATGATTCATCATGAAATAGAGGTTTATATGGACGATATGATTGCTAGATCGCAAACTAAAGAGGAACATATCAATCACCTGTACAAACTATTCGAAAGGTTGAAAAAGTATAAACTGAGGTTAAACCCTAACAAGTGCACGTTTGGAGTACGATCTGGAAAGCTTCTAGGACTTGTTGTCAGCAATAAAGGCATTGAAGTTGATCCTGTCAAGGTAAAGGCTATCCAAGAAATGCCAGTTCCTCATTCTGAAAAGGAAGTCAGGGGATTCTTGGGTCGTCTCAATTACATTGCTCGCTTCATATCACACTTGACTGCTACTTGTGAGCCAATCTTTAAACTCTTGAAGAAAGATCAGGTAGTTAGATGGAACGATGAATGTCTATCTGCCTTTGACAAAATCAAAGAATATCTACAAGAGCCTCTTATTCTCATGCCTCCAGTTGAAGGAAGACCTTTGATCATATACTTTACAGTACTAGATAATTATATGGGGTGTATTTTGGGCCAACATAATGAGTTTGGTCGAAAAGAGCATGCTATTTATTACCTGAGCAAAAATTTTACTGACTGTGAAACCAGATATTCATTGCTCGAGAAAACTTGCTGCACTCTGGCATGGGCTGCTCGCCGGCTAAGACAGTATATGTTGACTCATACCACTCTGTTGATTTCTAAGATGGACCCAATCAAGTACATCTTCGAGAAACCTTCCCTTTCCGGACGGATAGCCAGGTGGCAAATGATCTTGACTGGGTACGACATTCAATACACTACACAAAAGGCCATCAAAGGAAGCATACTAGCAGATCATTTGGCCCACTAAGCTGTGGATGATTATCAGTCAATGAACTTCGACTTCCCTGATGAGAATATCATGTTGGTAACCGATTGCGCGAGACCTGGACCGTATGACGGGCCTGAACAAGGATCCCGATGGACTATGGTCTTCGATGGGGCTTCCAACGCCTTAGGTAATGAAATTGGTGTTGTGATCATCTCTCCTGAAGGTTGCCACACTCCATTCACTTCCAGACTATGCTTCGATTGCATGAACAATATGGTTGAATATGAAGCGTGCATCCTGGGTCTGAAAGCTGCTATTGACTTGAGGATCAAGAATTTGAATGTGTTTAGGGATTCCGCTCTAGTGATTAGCCAAGTAAAAGGAGATTAGGACACTAAGCACCCTAACCTCATCCCTTACAAGGAACTTGTGCTATCCCTGATCCCTTACTTCGAAGAGATCACCTTTGAGCACTTCCCTAGGGAAGAAAATCAGCTGGTTGACGCTTTGGCGACCATGTCTTTAATGTTCAAGATCAGATGGGACAATGAAGCCCCTATGATAACAATTGAAAGATTCAATGAACCTGCACATTGCTGTGAACTTAACACTGAAGCAGGAAAGCCATGGTACCATGAGGTGATGAGGTATCTTGAAGTACAAGAGTATCTAGAGGGAGCATCCATCAATGACAGAAAATTCTTACGAAGATTCGCAGCCAAATTCTTCCTAAGTAACGGGATATTGTACAAGCGCAACCATGACTCTACTCTACTCTGATGCGTGGATAAGAAGGAGGCAGAGGAAATCATGTAAGACATGCATGATGGACTCTTTGGTACTCACTCAAGTGGACATACAATGGCCAAAAAGATATTGAGAGCTGGCTACTATTGGTCAACAATGGAGGTTGATTGCCATCAACATTCAAGGACTTGTCACAAATGCCAAATCTATGCTGACAAGGTCCATGTACATCCTATCCCTCTGAACGTCATGACCGCTCCGTGCCCATTTGCAATGTGAGGCATTGATATGATTGGAGAAATCAAGCCCACCGCTTCCAACGGACATCACTTTATTCTTGTCGCTATCGACTATTTCACCAAGCGGGTCGAAGCCGCTTCTTTTGCCTCAGTCACAAAGAATGTGGTAGCCAGATTCATCAGACACAACCTCATCTGCCGCTATGGTATCCCCGAAAGGATTATCACCGACGATGGGACCAACCTCAACAATGCTATGATTACTGAGCTTTGCACTTAGTTTAAGATCAAGCATCACAATTCTTCTCCATATAGACCGAAAATGAATGGCGCAGTCGAAGCGGCCAACAAAAATATCAAGAAGATTATGCATAAAATGGTGGTAACCTATAAAGATTGGAATGAGATGTTACCGTTTTCTCTACATGGCTACCGCACTTCAGCTAGAACATCAACTGGGGCAACTCCTTTTTCTCTAGTCTATGGCATGGAAGTTGTTTTGCCCGTGGAAGTTCAGATTCCCTCGCTGAGGATTATGAATGAAGCAGGCTTAAGCGAAGACGAGTGGATCAAATGAGATTGGATCAGCTGAACTTGATCGATGAAAAATGATTGGCTGTTGTTTGTCATGGTCAGACGTACCAAAAACGGATGATCAAGGCTTTCAACAAAAAGATCAAGCCTCGAATATATCAAGCTGGGGACTTGGTGATAAAACGCATCATTCTACCACAAGGCGACCCCAGAGGCAAATGGACTCCCACCTATGAAGGGCCATTTGTTGTCAAGAGAGTGTTCTCTGGCGGTGCCATGATGCTGACTACCATGGATGGTGAAGACTTCCCACATCTCATAAACGCGGACATAGTTAAAAAATACTATGCATAAGAGACCCGCTAGGTTGACACACCTAGGAAAAATAAGGGCATCCTGGCAAACCAAAAGGTTTGGGAAAAATTAGGGATATATGCAAAATATCATACACCCGACAAGTTGAAAACCCGAAAGGGCGACTTAGGCAAAAATGGGTATTCTGGTGGACTGAAAACCCGAAAGGGCGGTCCAGGCAAAAGTTAAGGATTAAAAGCGTATGACTATATCCTGTGGAATCACCACAGTCAACTTTATCACCAAGGTCCGAGTTCAAATGGTCCAAAATCAATCCAATCAATTGCTGTCAACGGCACGGGACATTGGGGAAATAGTAGAGTTGGAAGGCAATGAGATCATTTCACATGGCTATTTGTTTTGTTTTCAATTTTGTTTTCCTTTCGACAATTTCCTCTTACTAGGATCCCCGTCTCTTTGTACAAAAACGCCTATTCATGGGCAAAATATCAATACAAATATACTTTGAAGTCCAAACTTCCTGTCATTGTTTTGAATGCAAACTTGTCCAATGACTAAAATTGAATGAACATATGCATATGAACATAATTAAAATTGTTTAGCACATATGACCTAAGCAGTAACAAGCATCTCTTTAATGTATATTGGAATATCCCCACACAGTCATTTCATTAACATTATCCCCCGCAGATCGGCTACAATAGACCAATCTCCAACCAGAGTCTTAATCTCTTGACAGTTCTCTCTCCAGCTAAGTTGATCCTACAAGTATAAGCCTTGTGAATCACTTCCTAAAAAAGGAACTCACCTCGTCAATAGGGTTTATTTCCCCAACAGGGTTTATTTCCCCAACAAACAACGGATAGCATAACTCCCCAGCCAAGTACAAAATTCCCCAATTGAGCCTGTTACCCCCAAGTGCATATACCTCACCAAGCTGAGTCTGTCCTCCCCGACTGAGTCTACACTCTCCAGCTTGAGTTTTCCTTTCAGATTTTTACTAATCATAGGGCCAAAACCCCTAATCTCCAGTAAAGTCGTCAACAAAACCTTTACTATCTCCAAAAGCTACTATAAAGCCTGGACCCGACCAGATATTAGTTTAACTTTATCAATTGTTGAAACCTAGACCCGACCAGATAACAGTTTGAGTTTCTGAAACCTGGACCCGACCAGATAACAGTTAATCTCAATTTTAAGTTACTAAAGCCTGGACCCGACCAGATAATAGTTTAACTCTTCAAAATATAGAAGAACCTGGACTCAACCAAACCAAGGTTTAACTTCTTTTCCCCAATAGAGTATGTGTTGTACCCCAAAATTTGCCCTCCCATATTCATCAAGAATTGTCAAAATCAAGGTCACAAAATGCCCCAAGGGTTGTGCAGCTCAACTGTCTCCTAGACAGTCAAAACTAGGGTTTGAGTTCTGGTCAAGCAAATGAACTTTTCAAAGGCCCAATCAAGTCTCATGTGCCTACAAAGATGGTCAAATATCCTCATGTCAAGTTTCAAGGCATTCAGCTCAAGATTGCACAGTCAAAACCCTAGATTGCACTACAGTCAACTGTAGGGGCAAAATGGTCATTTGGCAGTCAAAAGTTCAAATTTTTGGTCAATATATCATTTTAAAGCCACAAACATCATTTGATCAATGCTTGATCATGATTCTCAAAATTTGGCTCAGAAATCATCAAAGATGCAAAAGTTGCTATATTTGGACAGCTGAAAAAAGTCAACTGAAATTGACCAGGGCATAACTTTCACATAGATTATCAGAAAATTTCCATCCAAAGCTCATTTTGAAGAGAAAAACATTTCCTACAATTCATCTTCATGTTCCAAGTCCAAGAAATGCTCTCACAAAAAGTTATCAATTTCAACATTATAGGTCATTTTCAAAAGTCAACAAAAAGTGACTTTAAGTCAAAGGCCATAACTTGAGATTGGTAAATCAAAATGACATGGGACCAAAGGCATTGGTTAGAGGACTCAAAGACCTTTCCAAAATGTCCAAGAACATGTGAAAAGCTTAAAAATTGACCAAGTTATGCCTTGTGGAAGTTGGGAAATTTTTGGAAATTTTTGAAAGTCAACATTGATGCAAAAGGCCTAAAAATGCAAATGGGCCCAAGTTTCTTCCAAATTTCTTCATGCCAAGCCTATGCACGACCACTAGGCCCAAAGGGAAGTATTCTCATATTTTTTAATTATTTATTTGAATTAATATTAATTTATATTCATTTAAATGATTTTAATTCATGAAAAATATAAACCTTAACATGAAAAATCTTTTTATACACATTATAGGCTCAATATTTCGTGTGAAGGCAAATGAGGAAAGATTTGGTATGATTGGAACTAATTGACATCAAAAACCATGAAAAAAGATTGTAAAAGATCCATGAAATCAAATATCCAAAATTCATCAATGCATAAGATTTTGTCCAACTCTTTTAACCTAATTGCTTCCATATATGATCAGCATCACAACCCTAAGCAAAAGAGACGGCAAGCTGCGCTCATACACAATACACAAACTTGAAAATTTTCCAAGAATTCCAAAACTGAATTCAGAGTTCAAGGGCGATTCAGACTCCAAAATCTATTCCAAAAGCTTCAGTGGCAATTACTGGACACGTTCCAACCATTAGAATCAAGTCAGACCTCAAGAATTGGTAATGGGACCTATGACTGTACAACAAAAAGTTCTTAAACGCATATCATAATTTAAGCATTTTTTTTGATTTTTGTTTGTGGATTCATGATTGTTGTTTTGTTCTGATGCTAACCATGCTAATGAATTTCGTTTTTGAGCAACATACGCGATATTACCATGAATGATCTTTAGGGTTTCAGGACGTCCCAAAGAGGGTTTCTCTCATACGGCAAAATTAGATAACGAGACCAAGCCTAACAAACTCAGGACCTTTGGACGATCCGATTCCACTAGTCGCGCCATTTTTATGTTTGCATATAGCCTAATCGCTATTTTGAAAACATGCATATATTGGGGGGGTTCAAAACCCCCGTTAAATGTTTGTTATTTTTCAGGCAGAAAGAAGCGTGAGGAAGACGATGATCTGGCAATCACTGGTTGGTTCATTTGAACCAGCGCGCGTTTTTTTTGTGCCTAGTGGCCACTAACCAGATTCTCTTTACATTATTCATTCATTAATATATAATAAAAGTGATCAAAGTGGTTCAGTGGCAGGTGGAAGGCATTGGCAAGGCGTGAGACCTGGGTTCGATTCCCAGGTCTTCAACAATTTCATGTTATTTTTCAAAAACTAATCCTATGCAGGCACGCTCTTAAGGATCACCATATGTCCTCCTCACCTATTGTCCACGCGTCCCACAAAAGCCAGTCAAAGGCATGGATTGAAGGCCTACCATGGAAGCTGGTCAACGTGTCCCACATAATCCAAAAAGGTCAACGAAATCAAGGCACAAATGGGCTTAAATTACCAGGCCTGAACCTCCACTTGGGGACTACCCCCCCCCTGGTTTGACTTTCTTTTTTATATTTCATTCTTCTTTAATTGTTATATTATTTTCTTATTTTCATTGGTTTTCATTAATTAATTTTTCCATAAAATATAAAAAAACATAAAAATCAAAAATACAAAAAAAGAACATAATGTTTATTTTATCATAATTGTTTTCATAAATAAATTAGAGTGTAAAATATTTAGTTAATTAGGTTTTAATTTTAATCCCTTTTTAATAAAAATCCAACCAAATAGAATTAGGTTAATTAATTTATTCCTTTTAATATTTTTTTTTCCTTTTTTTTCTCACCATAATAATTATTATTTATTTATTTTATTTTCATAAATTAAAATTGTATGCAATCAATTAGGTTTAATTTAGATCATATTTTAATTCTTTTCATGATAAATAAAAAAATATTAGAATTAGGGTTTCCCTTTTAATTTAATTTCAATTAATTTCTTTTTTTCATTAAATCTAAAAATACAAAATACCAAAAAAAAAGCATTTAATCATTTAATTTTTAATTCTCAGTTAATTTTAATTTTTTAATCCTTATTAATTTTAATTATTTGCAAAAAGGGTCCAACGCCCTAGTTCCGTCATTAATTATTTAATTCACGCATTTATCTTTTATCGTTTATTATAATTTTGTAATTGCCCCAAAGCCATGTAATTTATTTATCGCACTTTTATCGCTTTATTTATTTTCCGCTAAATCGGGTCCGGTTTATTTTGGCGATGTGGGCCCGCGCCTTTGTAATAGTTGTAGATTTATCTTTTCCGCACTCCTAACTGTTAACAAAAGCATGAAAGAATGTATGGTCTTAAAATAAAATCAAGCGTAGAACACCAATAACATGACAAGATAAATGCAAATGAACATGACACACAAATCACACACCACCCCTAGGGTACGCCTCACTGTTGCCTTGCCTCGAAAGGTGATCGTCGAGTAGAGGACGTCTTAGTAAGTCCTCATGATCCGGGAACCTGGCATGAGGGTAGCTTCTAAGGTGTCTTCCCATTGCTCTGGTGATCACCATGTCCCGAACCTTCGAATTGACCCGAACACCTCCAACGGTGGTGCTACCTACCTCTCAATGGTGGGATGGCACTACTTTTAAGGACTCTTACACAGACGAATTCCTTAGGGTAGGTAGGTTCTCAAGGATACTTGCTCTAATTTCAAACAAAACAAAGTCTTTTCACACTGACACTTTTCCAAAGCTTTCAAAGCAAACTTTTCAAACACTCTGACGTACGAGTCGATCTGAAATTTTTCAAAGAAACTTTTTTAAACCCACATTGAAAAGCAAACAAAACATTTTTGAAAACACATTGAGCAAATATCTAAGAGCCCATGGATAACCATGGATAGAAAGGGTGCTAACACCTTCCCTTTCTATAACCTACCTCCCGAACCGAGAGCAATCTCTTTAAGGAATTTTTCTGTGCTTTTGTCCTTTCCATTTGGAGAAAATAAAAGACGGTGGCGACTCTTGCTTCCGCGACATTTCGCGAACCAGCGTTAAACAGTCAGTTCCAGATCCACCGATCACAGAACTGGCGACTCTGCTGGGGACATAAACTTAAAGTGAGGTGTACCTTAGGGCTAGCTTATAACTATGTTTTCAATTGGCTTCCTTGTGTGCTTTAAATTGTGGGTTGCTTGGGAGTTCTATAGATCCTACACCCGGATCTGGGGGATACCTTTCTTAGAAAGTAGCAACAAGGCTGTGAGGGAACTGTGCGGGGTATACCGACACGGTTGAAACAGTCTGCTACGTTGATGTGGCACTTTGGTGTGTACCGGTAACCCTTGAGTTCAGTCAAGGAGAGTACGGGGCCTCCGCGTGGTGTCGTGAAGCATCAACAGACCTTAGGAACCTTAATTGAACTATCTTGGCCTCTTTAGGGTAGTGAGATCACTGACTTTGGTGCAGTCCGAGGTTGGTGGATACTCGATACTACGCTCAATTGAGGGTTGCTTTCCTGGAATATTTCGGTCGTCAGTTCAGTGGCTAAATCGAAACGATGAACAATGAAAGCAACCCCGTGATATTGGGAACCTTAGAACCCGGTTACTTTGATTAGGACAGGTATGAACCCACCAACTCAAGAGGGTATTACCCAGACCCCATGCTGGCCTTAAACCTTAAGGGCTTGTCTTGTGTGCCTTGTTTGCCCTACATGTTTGTAAATATCTGTGGTGTGTTTAATCATAGCATCATGACATCATCCAGCATCATATGCATTGACTGACCATTTCAGGGGTTCGAATTTTCATCTTTGTTCTTGTTTTGTAGGACATGGAAACTGCTCGTAGGAAGACAATTCAGGTCAATCTTGTAAGGATACCTCCTCAGCTTAAGGAGCTTATATCCAGGATTCCCGAGAACTTTTCATTCAGTGACAGACATGGAAGCCTCATCAGCTTGGTCAACACCAACATTGAGGAAGATATGATAAAGGTCTTGTTCCAGTTCTTTGACCCTCTGCATCACTGCTTTACCTTCTTGGACTATCAGTTGGTACCTACACTGGAGGAGTTCTCCCGGCTCCTGAAGATCCCTATCCTTGATCAGCTGCCTTTCAACGGCACAGAAAGGGAACCTAAGCTTGAAGAGATTGCTAAAGCCTTGCACCTACAGTCATCTGACCTCAAGGGACATTGGGAAGTCAGAAGTGGTATCAAAGGGTTCTTAGCCAAGTTTCTGTTTGAAAAAGCCCTTGAATGTTGGAACTCCCTTGACTTGCAAGCTTTTGAAGAAGTGGTAGCCCTCCTTGTTTATGGTTTGGTGCTGTTCCCTAATCCAGATCAGCTTATCGATATCAGTGCCGTCCAGATCTTTATGTCCAGAAATCCCATACCTACATTGCTGGGGGACATCCTTCACTCATGTTACACTCGAACCATGAGAAAAAGAGGTGTCCTTATGTGTTGCACTCCTCTCCTGGGAAGGTGGTTTATTTCGCACCTTCCACAATCAGTCCTGAAGAATGAGCGGGGTTTGAGATGGTCACAACGGTTGATGACTCTTACGCATGCAGATATACATTGGTGCCCTAGATCCAGAGGAGATGTCACTATCATTGATCGTTGTGGGGAGTACCCTAATGTTCCTTTACTTGGAATCAGAGGAGGTATTACTTATAGCCCGTGCCTGGCTTGGAGACAGTTTGGTTATGCTCGGAGGGATGGTCCTCATGACATGTTAATTCCCGACATAGTTTTTGACTTCGACAGTGATACTCAAGGACTTCGTCAGAAATTTATCAGAGCCTGGAGGATGCCCAGTAGGATAAACAGCAAGACACTGGGGCACAGGAACTCCATCCCTTTGGAGCCCTATCTCAAATGGGTACGCGCCCGTTCTCAGAAGTTAGTGATGCCTTATCCTCACATGCTTCCAGTAATCAAAGAGCCTGTCTTGGAAGGGGAAGTGTCTCGTGTTATTCAGCACCCTGATATGCCCACATCCTGGGAAGAGATGCAGAAGAGCTGGATTCAGCTTAAGGAGGAAAGGAATTCTTTGGAGACTAATCTGCATGCCAGTGAAAAGAAAGTCTTGGAGCTCACCCGTCTGCTGCACGAGGAGAAGAACCTCAACACCTACATAGCTCCGAAGAGGATGCGCAGTGTATTTTGGGATTGACTTGACTTTTGTATTTCCTTTTTGCCCACGAGGCCTTGATGTATTAAACAATGATTTCTTTAATGATAACGTGTGTTCTTTTCTTGTCTACAATGAATTTGAACTTTCGAACCCTTGAATGCATTGCATACGCATTTCATACATCATGTGCATAGCAGGTTTTTCCCTTTTTTCAGGTTGCTTACAGTTCTTCGCTGTTTATTTCAGCATCATGAATTCCGGATCTGAATCAACTGAGACTTCAATCAAGGCTCTCCAGGCGCAGAATGCGCAGTTTCAAGAAATGATCATGGGTCTAGCTAAAGGCCAAGAAGAGCTGAAGGCCATGCTCCTGAAGAAGGAGAAGAAGAAGAAAAGAAGGACTGTTCTATTCAACTCGGGCCGAAGGTTGGGTAATACTCTGCACCAAGAAGAGGTTGTTTCTTCTGTTGGCAAAAGTCCTTCTCAGGCAGAAGCAAGGGTTCCTAGTCCGGTGGTCTCCGACAACGAGACAGATTTTGATGAGGAACAATATCCTCCTGAAGACAACAAGTACAAACAACTGGAAGACAGGTTAAAGGCTATGGAGGTGCAACAGACACCTGGGCTGGATTTCGGAGATCTGGGTTTGTCGACGGGTGTGGTTATTCCACATAAATTCAAAGCTCCCACCTTCTCCAAATATGACGGGGCATCTTGTCCCAAGCTGCATTTGAGGTCTTATGTTCGAAAGATTCAGCCGTACTCTGCGGACAAGAACCTTTGGATCCACTTCTTCCAGGAGAGTCTTTCAGGGACTCACCTCGAATGGTTCTATCAGCTGGATGGGACCAAAATTCGTAACTGGGAGGAGCTGGCTACTGCTTTCTACAAGCAGTATCAGTATAATGCCGACCTTGCCCCCACGCGTACCCAACTCCAGGGTATGTCGTTGGGCGTAAGCGAAGGTTTTAAAGAGTACGCGCAGAAGTGGAGAGATCTGGCTGGCAGGGTGCAGCCACCTTTGACTGATCGGGAGTTAGTGGATATGTTCTTGGGGACCCTGTCTGGGCCGTTCTTTAATCATCTCATTGGGAATTCTTCTGCTGGTTTCACTGATTTGATCTTAACTGGAGAGAGAATTGAAGCTGGGTTGAAGTCTGGAAAGATTGCAAAGGCTGCATCATCATCTGGGTCGGACAAGAAACCATTTAAAAAGGAGTCTAATGCTGTGTATGGCTCCAGAAAATCAGAAAGACCTGACCACCGCCAATCTGTCAGTGCGGTCATGATTGCTAAACCTGCTGCCGCTCCCCGGCCAAACAATCCTCAAAGGGTTGATAGACCCCGGAGAGAGTTTACCCGGTTAAGCATGACCCTATCGCAGATTCTGCCACAGCTGCTCGCAACCAATTTGGTATCTGTCAAGGAGGCACCAAAGTTCCCTAACACTACCTCTCCTAAGTACAACCCGAATGCCCGTTGTGCTTACCATTCAGATAGCCCGGGGCATGCCACTGATGACTGTTGGGCACTAAGGAACAAGCTGCAGGACCTCATTGATGCTAAGGAGGTACAATTTGAGGCATCTGACAAGCCTAATGTGGTGACAGCTCCCCTGCCTGCTCATGGGGTAAATGCTATTGGAGATGATGAGGAAGTTGACGAAGCTGAGTTTGATAGCTGGATCTACCCGGCTGCTGATGGTGGACTTAACAATTGGAGCGCCAAGGACAATCTCTCTGTTTCTTTTGACACTAAGTAATAAATTTCTTTGTTTCATTTTGTAATAGACATTGATAAACTCTATGGCCCGGTGTCTTACCCGAGGCACCGTGGTTCTATTTGTGAGGGCATACAAACTGTCATTTTATACATCATGAATGAAAATCTTGGACTATTTTCGCATTGCAAATATTGTGTTCCTTTTCTATCTTTCCTTTCCTTTACGTAATTATCAAAACAGCTGTATTTACACACACACTCACTCATACAGGTTCCAATCCACTCTGGATCTCACTGATAACAGCTCTGCTAATGCCAATTATGACTTCGAAAATCCGATCAACTTAGCCGAAGACGAAGGTGAAGATGATTGCGAAGTGCCTGGCGAGCTTGCAAGACTGTTGCTTCAGGAAGAGAGGGCAATTCAACCCCATGAAGAGCCAGTGGAAACTATAAACCTGGGTACTGAGGCAGACAGAAAAGAGGTAAAGATTGGTGCTAACCTAGAGCTCAGCGTGAAGCAACGGTTAACCAAGATGCTGCATGACTATATGGAGATCTTTGCCTGGTCCTACGAAGACATGCCAGGGTTGGATACCGATATTGTTGTCCATCATTTGCCGACTAGAGAAGACTGCCCTCCAGTTAAACAAAAGGTCCGTCGGATGCGTCCAGAGATGTCCGAGAAGATTAAGGCCGAGGTGATGAAACAGTTTGATGCCGGGTTCCTTGCAGTGACTTCCTATCCTCAGTGGGTTGCAAATGTGGTGCCGGTGCCTAAAAAGGACGGCAAGGTCAGAATGTGTGTTGATTACAGGGATCTGAACAGGGCCAGCCCCAAGGATGACTTCCCCTTACCTCATATTGATGTCCTTGTTGATAATACAGCTCAGCATAAGGTGTTCTCTTTCATGGATGGCTTTTCAGGTTACAATCAGATAAAGATGGCACCTGAAGACATGGAGAAGACTACATTTGTTACTCAGTGGGGCACCTTCTGTTACAAGGTCATGCCGTTCGGATTGAAGAATGCTGGGGCAACCTACCAGCGTGCCATGGTTGCCTTATTTCATGATATGATCCACCATGAGATCGAAGTGTATGTGGACGACATGATCGCTAGGTCCCAGACTGAAGAAGAACATCTAGATCACCTGCAGAAGTTGTTTGACCGTCTGAAACTGTACAAGCTGAGATTGAACCCGAATAAGTGCACCTTCGGGGTAAGATCTGGGAAGTTGCTAGGCTTCGTAGTCAGTGATAAAGGTATTCAAGTGGACCCTGCCAAGGTCAAGGCTATTCAAGAGATGCCAGTTCCTAAGACAGAGAAGGAAGTCAGAGGCTTTTTAGGACGCCTGAATTACATCGCTCGATTCATCTCTCATCTGACTGCTACCTGTGAGCCAATCTTCAAGCTACTGAAGAAAGATCAGGTAGTACGTTGGAACGATGAATGTCAGGCTGCTTTCGACAAAATCAAAGAGTATCTCCAAGAACCACCCATCCTTATGCCACCGGTTGAAGGGAGACCTCTGATACTATATCTGACAGTGCTAGACAACTCAATGGGGTGTGTGCTGGGGCAGCATGACGAGTCTGGCCGAAAAGAGCATGCCATTTATTACCTTAGCAAAAAGTTTACCGACTGTGAGACCCGATACTCACTGCTTGAGAAAACTTGCTGCGCTTTGGTATGGGCTGCTCGCCGGCTGAGACAGTATATGCTGACTCACACTACCTTGTTGATCTCAAAGATGGATCCGATAAAGTATATATTCGAAAAGCCTGCTCTGTCTGGGAGAATTGCAAGATGGCAGATGATCTTGACGGAATACGACATTCAGTACACCACCCAGAAAGCCATCAAAGGGAGTGTATTGGCAGACCACTTAGCTCATCAAGCTGTAGATGACTACCAATCAATGAACTTCGAGTTTCCAGACGAAAGCATCATGATAGTAACTGACTGTGAAGTACCTGGACCGGATGAAGGACCTGAACCAGGATCCCGATGGTCTATGCACTTTGACGGAGCTTCCAATGCTTTGGGAAATGGTATCGGCGCCATCATCATATCTCCACAGGGTACTCATACTCCACTCACTGCCCGGCTATGTTTCAACTGTACCAACAACATGGCGGAGTATGAGGCGTGTATCATGGGTCTTCAAGCTGCTATCGACCTACGAATCAAGTTCCTCAGTGTCTTCGGAGATTCCGCCCTTGTGATCAATCAGATCAACGGAGAGTGGGATACGAAACATCCAAACTTGATTCCTTACAAAGAATGTGTGTTGACCATGATTCCCCACTTCACAGAGATAACCTTTGAGCATTTTCCAAGAGAAGAGAATCAGTTAGCGGACGCGTTAGCTACAATGTCTTCAATGTTCAAAGTCAAATGGGATAATGAGGCTCCCCGGATCATCATCTGGAAATTGGACGAACCGGCATACTGTTGTGATCTCGAAGCTGAATTGGTAACTGAGAAGCCCTGGTACCACGAAGTGAAGAGATATCTGGAAGCTCAGGAATACCCTGAAGGTGCCTCTATCAATGATAAGAAATTCCTGAGACGGTTCGCATCCAAGTTCTTCCTAAGCAACGGCATCTTGTACAAGAGAAACCATGATTCAACCTTACTGCGTTGTGTGGACAAGATTGAAGCAGAAAGAATCATGGAAGACCTACATGAAGGGACCTTTGGTACGCATTCCAGTGGACATACTATGGCTAAAAAGATCCTACGGGCAGGATATTACTGGTCCACAATGGAAGCTGACTGCTACCAACACTCCAGGACATGCCACAAGTGCCAGATCTATGCAGATAAGGTGCATGTTCCTCCGGTTCCCCTGAATGTTCTGACTGCGCCTTGGCCGTTTGCAATGTGGGGCATAGACATGATCGGCGAGATAAGACCTACGGCATCCAACGGACATCGCTTCATCCTAGTGGCGATTGACTATTTTACGAAGTGGGTTGAAGCAGCATCCTATGCTACAGTAACCAAGACTGTTGTGGCACGGTTTATTCGACACAACCTGATCTGTCGATACGGCGTCCCTGAACGGATAATTACAGACAACGGTACCAATTTGAACAATAAGATGATTGCTGAGCTTTGCGAACAGTTCAAGATACAGCACCACAATTCTTCTCCTTACAGACCGAAGATGAATGGGGCTGTAGAAGCAGCAAATAAGAACATCAAGAAGATCGTGCAAAAAATGACAGTGACGTACAAAGATTGGCACGAGATGTTACCGTTCGCTCTGCATGGGTACCGTACCTCAGCAAGGACGTCAACCGGGGCAACTCCTTTCTCTCTGGTTTATGGCATGGAGGCAGTCTTGCCGATCGAAGTGCAAATTCCCTCTCTCCGGATAATGAAGGATGCAAATCTGAACGAAGATGATTGGATCCAGACACGACTTGACCAACTCAATCTCATTGACGAAAAGAGACTTGCTGCTATCTGTCATGGTCAGACGTATCAGAAACGAATGATCAGGGCATTTAACAAAAAGGTCAGACCACAGGAATACCAAGTCGGGGATATGGTTATCAAGAGAATCATACTTCCTCAGAGTGATCCAAGGGGAAAATGGACCCCTACATACGAAGGGCCATTTGTGGTTAAGCATGTGTTCTCAGGAGGAGCAATGATATTAACCAACATGGATGGTGACGACCTTCCTCACCCCGCCAATGCAGACATAGTTAAAAAATACTACGCATGAAAAAGACCCGCTAGGCTGACATGCCTAGGCAAAAGTTAGGGCTTCCCGTCGAACCAAAAGGGTTCGGGCAAAATGTAGGGATGAAAATGAAAAAACATGTACACCCGGCAAGTCGAAAACCTGAAAAGGCGGCTTGGGCAAAAATGGGTATCCCGGTGGACTGAAAACCCGAAAGGGCGGTCCAGGCAAAAATTAGGGATAAAGCGTAAATCTATGTCTCATTGATCACCGTGCATCCAGAATCCGGTATCTACATCAAGCTCAAACGGCATCAATCAGTCAGCTTCACCTTCAACCAAGGTCATCAAGTGATGAGACGCTCGGAGTTATAAAGACAATAGCAGAGTTGAAACCCAGTGGATCATTCATCTTTCACACAGCTGTTTTATTTTCTTTTGTACAAAACTTGTATAAATTCTTTTGCTCGGCGACGTACCTCTTACTAGGACGTCAGCCTCTTGTACACAAAACGCCTATTTTCAGGCCATTCAAAAATCAATAAAAATATATTTTCAGTTAAACGTGCCCAAGTGTTTTTCTTTTTCTGTTTTGTTTTGCGAAGAACGTCCAAGGTTCAATTTGTGATGTGTGCATTGACAATAATTTGCTAACTCATAAATATTTGCATACGAAACAAAGGAATTCATTGCAGGTGACACCGGAAACAGGGGCAATAAAAGAGTTGTCTGAGCAGTCTAATTGTTCTATCTTCTAAGGTACCAAGGTAGGTTCAGCTAAAGAACACGGCCAGGTGTATCTTAACTCCCCAGAGAGTGGTTCAGCAAAACAGTACATTCTCCTCCAAACAAAATCATCAAATATCAAAGGAATTGAGTATCCTCCAGCCGATCTCAAACATTCCTCAGCAGCAATACATATATTCTTAACAAGTATCCCCGGCAGTCCTGGTTTAAAGATTGTTCCCCGGCGGTATACCACTGTTCAAAGGAATCACTTCCCAGCATATCAAACTTCCCCCAGAAGAGTCCAATCCAGGTTCCCCAGGAAAGTTGGAACTCATATCTCCCCAAACAGCAAGCTTATCCCCAGTAGATTCTGGAAGCTTATCCCTCGCAAAGCACGAACGCGTCGTCCCGGCTTGATTTAAAGAGTTATTTCCGTAACAGGATATAACTGGGTTATCCTCAGCCAAAAGCCACGGAAAGAGCGTCCTCGGCAAAGTATCTTTCTACCCCCAGCGAAGTCTATCAAACACTTCCAGCACAATAAGGATATCCCCAGCATAACTCATCAACGGTATACCCAGCGGAGTTATCTTCATCAACTCAGCAAAACATCGCTATCCCCACAGAGTAGCACTCCCCAGCATGGTCGCTAGAGGATCTTTTCTCCCGCAGAATTATTTCATTCCTCAACGGAGTTGTCTCCTCCTACCGGTATTCTTGCAACGAATCATCCACAGCGGAAGCAAAATCTCTTCATCAGCCCAGGATATGACTTCCCGGCACCCGTCAAGAATTCATTTTCCTAGACAAAAACATACATGAATCATCACATACATCATTATAGCATGCATAACGTATTGCATCATACAAGACTCCTTTATATTGATAACATCATTACTTGATCCATATCATGCATCGCATATAACCGACCTTTACCTTTCAGGAAAGATGCAGTTGAAATTCTCAAGCATATTTCAAGGATTTCTCTAGTCCAGTTAAATCGACTCCAAACAGATTTTTCTGATAAAGACTCAGTAGAAGTTATGGTCCCCTCTCCGACGGTGAGCGTGAGGTGGTAATTCCTTTTTCAAGATGGTCCCCTCTCCGACGGTGAGCGTGAGGTGGTAATTCCTTTTTCAAGATGTTCTCCTCTCCGACGATGAGCGTGAGGTGATATTCTTTTGTGGTCCCCTCTCCGACGGTGAGCGTGAGGTGGTAATTCCTTTTTCAAGATGTTCTCCTCTCCGACGATGAGCGTGAGGTGATATTCTTTTGTGGTCCCCTCTCCGACGGTGAGCGTGAGGTGGTAATTCCTTTTTCAAGATGTTCTCCTCTCCGACGATGAGCGTGAGGTGATGTTCTTTTGTGGTCCCCTCTCCGACGGTGAGCGTGAGGTGGTAATTCCTTTTTCAAGATGTTCTCCTCTCCGGCATGAGCGTGAGGTAATATTCTTTTGTGGTCCCCTCTCCAACGGCGTGTGAGGTGGTAATTCCTTTTTCAGATGTTTCCCTCTCCGACGATGAGCGTGAGGTGATATTCTTTTGTGGTCCCCTCTCCGACGGTGAGCGTGAGGTGGTAATTCCTTTTTCAAGATGTTCTCCTCTCCGACGATGAGCGTGAGGTGATGTTCTTTTGTGGTCCCCTCTCCGACGGTGAGCGTGAGGTGGTAATTCCTTTTTCAAGATGTTCTCCTCTCCGGCATGAGCGTGAGGTAATATTCTTTTGTGGTCCCCTCTCCAACGGCGTGTGAGGTGGTAATTCCTTTTTCAGATGTTTCCCTCTCCGGCATGAGCGTGAGGTGATATTCTCTTATGGTCCCCTCTCCAACGGCGTGTGAGGCGGTAATTCCTTCTTCAAATGTTTCCCTCTCCGGCATGAGCGTGAGGTGACATTTCCTTCCAGATTATAATTTCCTATAGTTCCCTCTCCAGCGTGAGTGAGGTAACTCCCCTTGAGATTATAATGTCCTTTGGTTCTCTTCCCGATACTGCGAAGATGGTAATTCTCACCAAGATTTTTCTCAACGAGCGTTGTTGAAGTTAAAATCACCCAAGGTTCTCTTACCATTCATGATTAAGGCAGTAACCATTCCTGGTTCATTCATCAGCGTTTGAAGCTCCAGACTCAGTTCCTGTAACCAGTCAGGACATATCTATATCAAGCATCTAAAATCAGCCCCTGCAACGTGTCAGGTACTCATTTTTCTGCTTTGCAGGTATGCAGGTTCTCGCTAAGGAATCTCTTACGCAATCAGCATTCAGATGGCATCTATAAGCCCATCATCCCAGCCAGCAATCTCCAAATGGCATCTATAAGCCCATTCCATCATCACTGTTACTATGTGAGCGCAAATTTCTGGGCACTCTAGTGTTCAATCACCTTCTACCCTCGGATTACGAAAGGCACGTCAGCCAATCTGCATCCTCAGGTCTAAGAAGATTGAACAGGGGCAACTGTTGTACCCCAAAATTTGCCCTCCCATATTCATCAAGAATTGTCAAAATCAAGGTCACAAAATGCCCCAAGGGTTGTGCAGCTCAACTGTCTCCTAGACAGTCAAAACTAGGGTTTGAGTTCTGGTCAAGCAAATGAACTTTTCAAAGGCCCAATCAAGTCTCATGTGCCTACAAAGATGGTCAAATATCCTCATGTCAAGTTTCAAGGCATTCAGCTCAAGATTGCACAGTCAAAACCCTAGATTGCACTACAGTCAACTGTAGGGGCAAAATGGTCATTTGGCAGTCAAAAGTTCAAATTTTTGGTCAATATATCATTTTAAAGCCACAAACATCATTTGATCAATGCTTGATCATGATTCTCAAAATTTGGCTCAGAAATCATCAAAGATGCAAAAGTTGCTATATTTGGACAGCTGAAAAAAGTCAACTGAAATTGACCAGGGCATAACTTTCACATAGATTATCAGAAAATTTCCATCCAAAGCTCATTTTGAAGAGAAAAACATTTCCTACAATTCATCTTCATGTTCCAAGTCCAAGAAATGCTCTCACAAAAAGTTATCAATTTCAACATTATAGGTCATTTTCAAAAGTCAACAAAAAGTGACTTTAAGTCAAAGGCCATAACTTGAGATTGGTAAATCAAAATGACATGGGACCAAAGGCATTGGTTAGAGGACTCAAAGACCTTTCCAAAATGTCCAAGAACATGTGAAAAGCTTAAAAATTGACCAAGTTATGCCTTGTGGAAGTTGGGAAATTTTTGGAAATTTTTGAAAGTCAACATTGATGCAAAAGGCCTAAAAATGCAAATGGGCCCAAGTTTCTTCCAAATTTCTTCATGCCAAGCCTATGCACGACCACTAGGCCCAAAGGGAAGTATTCTCATATTTTTTAATTATTTATTTGAATTAATATTAATTTATATTCATTTAAATGATTTTAATTCATGAAAAATATAAACCTTAACATGAAAAATCTTTTTATACACATTATAGGCTCAATATTTCGTGTGAAGGCAAATGAGGAAAGATTTGCATCACAACCCTAAGCAAAAGAGACGGCAAGCTGCGCTCATACACAATACACAAACTTGAAAATTTTCCAAGAATTCCAAAACTGAATTCAGAGTTCAAGGGCGATTCAGACTCCAAAATCTATTCCAAAAGCTTCAGTGGCAATTACTGGACACGTTCCAACCATTAGAATCAAGTCAGACCTCAAGAATTGGTAATGGGACCTATGACTGTACAACAAAAAGTTCTTAAACGCATATCATAATTTAAGCATTTTTTTTGATTTTTGTTTGTGGATTCATGATTGTTGTTTTGTTCTGATGCTAACCATGCTAATGAATTTCGTTTTTGAGCAACATACGCGATATTACCATGAATGATCTTTAGGGTTTCAGGACGTCCCAAAGAGGGTTTCTCTCATACGGCAAAATTAGATAACGAGACCAAGCCTAACAAACTCAGGACCTTTGGACGATCCGATTCCACTAGTCGCGCCATTTTTATGTTTGCATATAGCCTAATCGCTATTTTGAAAACATGCATATATTGGGGGGGTTCAAAACCCCCGTTAAATGTTTGTTATTTTTCAGGCAGAAAGAAGCGTGAGGAAGACGATGATCTGGCAATCACTGGTTGGTTCATTTGAACCAGCGCGCGTTTTTTTTGTGCCTAGTGGCCACTAACCAGATTCTCTTTACATTATTCATTCATTAATATATAATAAAAGTGATCAAAGTGGTTCAGTGGCAGGTGGAAGGCATTGGCAAGGCGTGAGACCTGGGTTCGATTCCCAGGTCTTCAACAATTTCATGTTATTTTTCAAAAACTAATCCTATGCAGGCACGCTCTTAAGGATCACCATATGTCCTCCTCACCTATTGTCCACGCGTCCCACAAAAGCCAGTCAAAGGCATGGATTGAAGGCCTACCATGGAAGCTGGTCAACGTGTCCCACATAATCCAAAAAGGTCAACGAAATCAAGGCACAAATGGGCTTAAATTACCAGGCCTGAACCTCCACTTGGGGACTACCCCCCCCCTGGTTTGACTTTCTTTTTTATATTTCATTCTTCTTTAATTGTTATATTATTTTCTTATTTTCATTGGTTTTCATTAATTAATTTTTCCATAAAATATAAAAAAACATAAAAATCAAAAATACAAAAAAAGAACATAATGTTTATTTTATCATAATTGTTTTCATAAATAAATTAGAGTGTAAAATATTTAGTTAATTAGGTTTTAATTTTAATCCCTTTTTAATAAAAATCCAACCAAATAGAATTAGGTTAATTAATTTATTCCTTTTAATATTTTTTTTTTTCCTTTTTTTTCTCACCATAATAATTATTATTTATTTATTTTATTTTCATAAATTAAAATTGTATGCAATCAATTAGGTTTAATTTAGATCATATTTTAATTCTTTTCATGATAAATAAAAAAATATTAGAATTAGGGTTTCCCTTTTAATTTAATTTCAATTAATTTCTTTTTTTCATTAAATCTAAAAATACAAAATACCAAAAAAAAAGCATTTAATCATTTAATTTTTAATTCTCAGTTAATTTTAATTTTTTAATCCTTATTAATTTTAATTATTTGCAAAAAGGGTCCAACGCCCTAGTTCCGTCATTAATTATTTAATTCACGCATTTATCTTTTATCGTTTATTATAATTTTGTAATTGCCCCAAAGCCATGTAATTTATTTATCGCACTTTTATCGCTTTATTTATTTTCCGCTAAATCGGGTCCGGTTTATTTTGGCGATGTGGGCCCGCGCCTTTGTAATAGTTGTAGATTTATCTTTTCCGCACTCCTAACTGTTAACAAAAGCATGAAAGAATGTATGGTCTTAAAATAAAATCAAGCGTAGAACACCAATAACATGACAAGATAAATGCAAATGAACATGACACACAAATCACACACCACCCCTAGGGTACGCCTCACTGTTGCCTTGCCTCGAAAGGTGATCGTCGAGTAGAGGATGTCTTAGTAAGTCCTCATGATCCGGGAACCTGGCATGAGGGTAGCTTCTAAGGTGTCTTCCCATTACTCTGGTGATCACCATGTCCCGAACTCGAATTGACCCGAACACCTCCAATGGTGGTGCTACCTACCTCTCAATGGTGGGATGGCACTACTTTAAAGGACACTTACACAGACGAATTCCTTAGGGTAGGTAGGTTCTCAAGGATACTTGCTCTAATTTCAAACAAAACAAAGTCTTTTCACACTGACACTTTTCCAAAGCTTTCAAAGCAAACTTTTCAAACACTCTGACGTACGAGTCGATCTGAAATTTTTCAAAGAAACTTTTTTAAACCCACATTGAAAAGCAAACAAAACATTTTTGAAAACACATTGAGCAAATATCTAAGAGCCCATGGATAACCATGGATAGAAAGGGTGCTAACACCTTCCCTTTCTATAACCTACCTCCCGAACCGAGAGCAATCTCTTTAAGGAATTTTTCTGTGCTTTTGTCCTTTCCATTTGGAGAAAATAAAAGACGGTGGCGACTCTTGCTTCCGCGACATTTCGCGAACCAGCGTTAAACAGTCAGTTCCAGATCCACCGATCACAGAACTGGCGACTCTGCTGGGGACATAAACTTAAAGTGAGGTGTACCTTAGGGCTAGCTTATAACTATGTTTTCAATTGGCTTCCTTGTGTGCTTTAAATTGTGGGTTGCTTGGGAGTTCTATAGATCCTACACCCGGATCTGGGGGATACCTTTCTTAGAAAGTAGCAACAAGGCTGTGAGGGAACTGTGCGGGGTATACCGACACGGTTGAAACAGTCTGCTACGTTGATGTGGCACTTTGGTGTGTACCGGTAACCCTTGAGTTCAGTCAAGGAGAGTACGGGGCCTCCGCGTGGTGTCGTGAAGCATCAACAGACCTTAGGAACCTTAATTGAACTATCTTGGCCTCTTTAGGGTAGTGAGATCACTGACTTTGGTGCAGTCCGAGGTTGGTGGATACTCGATACTACGCTCAATTGAGGGTTGCTTTCCTGGAATATTTCGGTCGTCAGTTCAGTGGCTAAATCGAAACGATGAACAATGAAAGCAACCCCGTGATATTGGGAACCTTAGAACCCGGTTACTTTGATTAGGACAGGTATGAACCCACCAACTTAAGAGGGTATTACCCAGACCCCATGCTGGCCTTAAACCTTAAGGGCTTGTCTTGTGTGCCTTGTTTGCCCTACATGTTTGTAAATATCTGTGGTGTGTTTAATCATAGCATCATGACATCATCCAGCATCATATGCATTGACTGACCATTTCAGGGGTTCGAATTTTCATCTTTGTTCTTGTTTTGTAGGACATGGAAACTGCTCGTAGGAAGACAATTCAGGTCAATCTTGTAAGGATACCTCCTCAGCTTAAGGAGCTTATATCCAGGATTCCCGAGAACTCTTCATTCAGTGACAGACATGGAAGCCTCATCAGCTTGGTCAACACCAACATTGAGGAAGATATGATAAAGGTCTTGTTCCAGTTCTTTGACCCTCTGCATCACTGCTTTACCTTCTTGGACTATCAGTTGGTACCTACACTGGAGGAGTTCTCCCGGCTCCTGAAGATCCCTATCCTTGATCAGCTGCCTTTCAACGGCACAGAAAGGGAACCTAAGCTTGAAGAGATTGCTAAAGCCTTGCACCTACAGTCATCTGACCTCAAGGGACATTGGGAAGTCAGAAGTGGTATCAAAGGGTTCTTAGCCAAGTTTCTGTTTGAAAAAGCCCTTGAATGTTGGAACTCCCTTGACTTGCAAGCTTTTGAAGAAGTGGTAGCCCTCCTTGTTTATGGTTTGGTGCTGTTCCCTAATCCAGATCAGCTTATCGATATCAGTGCCGTCCAGATCTTTATGTCCAGAAATCCCATACCTACATTGCTGGGGGACATCCTTCACTCATGTTACACTCGAACCATGAGAAAAAGAGGTGTCCTTATGTGTTGCACTCCTCTCCTGGGAAGGTGGTTTATTTCGCACCTTCCACAATCAGTCCTGAAGAATGAGCGGGGTTTGAGATGGTCACAACGGTTGATGACTCTTACGCATGCAGATATACATTGGTGCCCTAGATCCAGAGGAGATGTCACTATCATTGATCGTTGTGGGGAGTACCCTAATGTTCCTTTACTTGGAATCAGAGGAGGTATTACTTATAGCCCGTGCCTGGCTTGGAGACAGTTTGGTTATGCTCGGAGGGATGGTCCTCATGACATGTTAATTCCCGACATAGTTTTTGACTTCGACAGTGATACTCAAGGACTTCGTCAGAAATTTATCAGAGCCTGGAGGATGCCCAGTAGGATAAACAGCAAGACACTGGGGCACAGGAACTCCATCCCTTTGGAGCCCTATCTCAAATGGGTACGCGCCCGTTCTCAGAAGTTAGTGATGCCTTATCCTCACATGCTTCCAGTAATCAAAGAGCCTGTCTTGGAAGGGGAAGTGTCTCGTGTTATTCAGCACCCTGATATGCCCACATCCTGGGAAGAGATGCAGAAGAGCTGGATTCAGCTTAAGGAGGAAAGGAATTCTTTGGAGACTAATCTGCATGCCAGTGAAAAGAAAGTCTTGGAGCTCACCCGTCTGCTGCACGAGGAGAAGAACCTCAACACCTACATAGCTCCGAAGAGGATGCGCAGTGTATTTTGGGATTGACTTGACTTTTGTATTTCCTTTTTGCCCACGAGGCCTTGATGTATTAAACAATGATTTCTTTAATGATAACGTGTGTTCTTTTCTTGTCTACAATGAATTTGAACTTTCGAACCCTTGAATGCATTGCATACGCATTTCATACATCATGTGCATAGCAGGTTTTTCCCTTTTTTCAGGTTGCTTACAGTTCTTCGCTGTTTATTTCAGCATCATGAATTCCGGATCTGAATCAACTGAGACTTCAATCAAGGCTCTCCAGGCGCAGAATGCGCAGTTTCAAGAAATGATCATGGGTCTAGCTAAAGGCCAAGAAGAGCTGAAGGCCATGCTCCTGAAGAAGGAGAAGAAGAAGAAAAGAAGGACTGTTCTATTCAACTCGGGCCGAAGGTTGGGTAATACTCTGCACCAAGAAGAGGTTGTTTCTTCTGTTGGCAAAAGTCCTTCTCAGGCAGAAGCAAGGGTTCCTAGTCCGGTGGTCTCCGACAACGAGACAGATTTTGATGAGGAACAATATCCTCCTGAAGACAACAAGTACAAACAACTGGAAGACAGGTTAAAGGCTATGGAGGTGCAACAGACACCTGGGCTGGATTTCGGAGATCTGGGTTTGTCGACGGGTGTGGTTATTCCACATAAATTCAAAGCTCCCACCTTCTCCAAATATGACGGGGCATCTTGTCCCAAGCTGCATTTGAGGTCTTATGTTCGAAAGATTCAGCCGTACTCTGCGGACAAGAACCTTTGGATCCACTTCTTCCAGGAGAGTCTTTCAGGGACTCACCTCGAATGGTTCTATCAGCTGGATGGGACCAAAATTCGTAACTGGGAGGAGCTGGCTACTGCTTTCTACAAGCAGTATCAGTATAATGCCGACCTTGCCCCCACGCGTACCCAACTCCAGGGTATGTCGTTGGGCGTAAGCGAAGGTTTTAAAGAGTACGCGCAGAAGTGGAGAGATCTGGCTGGCAGGGTGCAGCCACCTTTGACTGATCGGGAGTTAGTGGATATGTTCTTGGGGACCCTGTCTGGGCCGTTCTTTAATCATCTCATTGGGAATTCTTCTGCTGGTTTCACTGATTTGATCTTAACTGGAGAGAGAATTGAAGCTGGGTTGAAGTCTGGAAAGATTGCAAAGGCTGCATCATCATCTGGGTCGGACAAGAAACCATTTAAAAAGGAGTCTAATGCTGTGTATGGCTCCAGAAAATCAGAAAGACCTGACCACCGCCAATCTGTCAGTGCGGTCATGATTGCTAAACCTGCTGCCGCTCCCCGGCCAAACAATCCTCAAAGGGTTGATAGACCCCGGAGAGAGTTTACCCGGTTAAGCATGACCCTATCGCAGATTCTGCCACAGCTGCTCGCAACCAATTTGGTATCTGTCAAGGAGGCACCAAAGTTCCCTAACACTACCTCTCCTAAGTACAACCCGAATGCCCGTTGTGCTTACCATTCAGATAGCCCGGGGCATGCCACTGATGACTGTTGGGCACTAAGGAACAAGCTGCAGGACCTCATTGATGCTAAGGAGGTACAATTTGAGGCATCTGACAAGCCTAATGTGGTGACAGCTCCCCTGCCTGCTCATGGGGTAAATGCTATTGGAGATGATGAGGAAGTTGACGAAGCTGAGTTTGATAGCTGGATCTACCCGGCTGCTGATGGTGGACTTAACAATTGGAGCGCCAAGGACAATCTCTCTGTTTCTTTTGACACTAAGTAATAAATTTCTTTGTTTCATTTTGTAATAGACATTGATAAACTCTATGGCCCGGTGTCTTACCCGAGGCACCGTGGTTCTATTTGTGAGGGCATACAAACTGTCATTTTATACATCATGAATGAAAATCTTGGACTATTTTCGCATTGCAAATATTGTGTTCCTTTTCTATCTTTCCTTTCCTTTACGTAATTATCAAAACAGCTGTATTTACACACACACTCACTCATACAGGTTCCAATCCACTCTGGATCTCACTGATAACAGCTCTGCTAATGCCAATTATGACTTCGAAAATCCGATCAACTTAGCCGAAGACGAAGGTGAAGATGATTGCGAAGTGCCTGGCGAGCTTGCAAGACTGTTGCTTCAGGAAGAGAGGGCAATTCAACCCCATGAAGAGCCAGTGGAAACTATAAACCTGGGTACTGAGGCAGACAGAAAAGAGGTAAAGATTGGTGCTAACCTAGAGCTCAGCGTGAAGCAACGGTTAACCAAGATGCTGCATGACTATATGGAGATCTTTGCCTGGTCCTACGAAGACATGCCAGGGTTGGATACCGATATTGTTGTCCATCATTTGCCGACTAGAGAAGACTGCCCTCCAGTTAAACAAAAGGTCCGTCGGATGCGTCCAGAGATGTCCGAGAAGATTAAGGCCGAGGTGATGAAACAGTTTGATGCCGGGTTCCTTGCAGTGACTTCCTATCCTCAGTGGGTTGCAAATGTGGTGCCGGTGCCTAAAAAGGACGGCAAGGTCAGAATGTGTGTTGATTACAGGGATCTGAACAGGGCCAGCCCCAAGGATGACTTCCCCTTACCTCATATTGATGTCCTTGTTGATAATACAGCTCAGCATAAGGTGTTCTCTTTCATGGATGGCTTTTCAGGTTACAATCAGATAAAGATGGCACCTGAAGACATGGAGAAGACTACATTTGTTACTCAGTGGGGCACCTTCTGTTACAAGGTCATGCCGTTCGGATTGAAGAATGCTGGGGCAACCTACCAGCGTGCCATGGTTGCCTTATTTCATGATATGATCCACCATGAGATCGAAGTGTATGTGGACGACATGATCGCTAGGTCCCAGACTGAAGAAGAACATCTAGATCACCTGCAGAAGTTGTTTGACCGTCTGAAACTGTACAAGCTGAGATTGAACCCGAATAAGTGCACCTTCGGGGTAAGATCTGGGAAGTTGCTAGGCTTCGTAGTCAGTGATAAAGGTATTCAAGTGGACCCTGCCAAGGTCAAGGCTATTCAAGAGATGCCAGTTCCTAAGACAGAGAAGGAAGTCAGAGGCTTTTTAGGACGCCTGAATTACATCGCTCGATTCATCTCTCATCTGACTGCTACCTGTGAGCCAATCTTCAAGCTACTGAAGAAAGATCAGGTAGTACGTTGGAACGATGAATGTCAGGCTGCTTTCGACAAAATCAAAGAGTATCTCCAAGAACCACCCATCCTTATGCCACCGGTTGAAGGGAGACCTCTGATACTATATCTGACAGTGCTAGACAACTCAATGGGGTGTGTGCTGGAGAATTGGCATGCAAAGGACTTTGTACCCATCTCCTTCATTGAGGAGTAATTTACTTGTTATTGTATTTCTTTCAATTCAAGAACATTTTGTCTGTAATATTCAAACAATGACTTTTAAGCCATGTGCCTGGCCCGGGGCACTTTGGTCCATTTGTCAAGGGTTTTATTTATGTTCATCTAATCATATGATCATTCAGTATATTGGACTCTTTTTGCATTCAAATATTTGTGTTCATTGTCTTTCCTTTCTTTCAAATACATTTTCAAAAAATAGCCATGTATCTTACATGCACACACACACACTCTTGCAGATCCTCGTCCACTATGGATCCTATTGCTAATGACTCTACTATTGTCGACTATGATACGGTGGCCAGAACCGGGACTGTTTTTTAGGAATTGCTGGTTTGCGTTTTACGTTTGTGTTTGCAAAATGTCGCGGTAAGCAAGAGTCGCCACCGACTTTTATTTTATCCAATAGGAAAGGAAAAAAGCACAGAAAAATTCCCTTTTTCGAGATTTTGAGTACGGGGGTAGATTATAGAAAGGGAAGGTATTAGCACCCTTTCTATCCGTGGTTTTTCACGGGCTCTTAGGTACTTGCTCATCATTTTCAAAATTGCTTTTGTGTGTTTGTGTGATTTGAAAAGTTTTTTACTTCGATTTAACCCTTGCTTCTGTCTTCAAGAGTGTTACGAAGTGTTTTTGAAAGCTTTGTTTAAAAAAGGAGTGTAAGTGTGAAAAAGTTTGTTTGGATTGAGCAAATAATTAAGAACTAATCTACCTACTCAAAAAAATAATTGTTCTATGTTTGTTTCCTTTAGACAGTGCTATCCCACTATTAGTGAGTAGGTAGCATCGTCGTTGGAGTTTTGAGGGTCAATTCGAAAAGAGACGTACGGTCGCTAAAGCAATGTTAGGACGTCTTAGTAATAACCCTGATGTCTTAGATCAATTTATTCGAGGCAACAATTCCGAGGCAACCATTCCGAGGCAACTTTTCTGAACGGGACTTTGATCTTTGTTTAGACAAAAGAGCGACCATTAAAGCATCATATACTTAATGACTGTTTACCGAAGGCAACCATATGGGAGTGTACCCTAGGAGTGCGCATGTGCGAGTAATTAAATTTCAAGTTTATTATTCTTGCACATTTAAAGTTAGCTAATTGTTTTAAAGTTAATCATACATTCTTGTCATGCAACCCTAATTATTCATACATCTAACAGTTAATATTTTGCGGAATTTAAAGTGTGGAAATTAAACTACGCTATTACAAGGCTTCAGGTATTTACATAGCCAAAAACAAACCCTTTAAAAAGAAACAATAAATGAAAAATAAAAGTCCTAATTAAGCTATTACAACTTGTGAGCGATTACATTAATAGGGTAAAAATAAAAGATAAAGCACGCGCGAGGAAATTAAGATCGGGAGAGAACTAGGGTTTTGACCCTTTCTAACCTAATTAAAAGAAGAAGAAAAGTTTTTGTTGTTTTTAATTATTTTTAAGAAAAGAATTAGGTTTTTAAAATGAATACAAAATTAATTAACTAATTAAATTAATTAAAGAAAATAACTAATTTTAACCTAATCTTGTGTTTTTTTGTTATTTTAAGAAAAAAGGAAAATATAATTAAGTTAAATTAAAACCCTAATTGTTCTTAATTCATGTTAATTTATTTACAAAATAATTAAAGTTATCTAAAAATTAAACCTAATTAGTTTAATTAATTTTTTTTGGATAAAAAATAAAATCTAAACCTAATTTGATGAAAAGTATTATTTTTGTGATTTTTGATAAAAAGAATTATTTATTTGTGTTAGTAAATTAAATGAATAAATTAATTAAGAAAAATATAAAAAATAATATAGAAAGAGATATGGGCCTGAAAGTAATTGGTGAGGTGTGGATAGCAATCTGGCCCAAGAAGAATTGACCCATTATTGACTTGCTGGATCCAGTGCTACTCGTTGACTGAAGCCTATGATGCTCCTTCGTTGATGGCCCTTTGGATCTGGCCATCTGGCCACTTGGCAAGCTGGATCATGATGGACCATGGTGGTCATTGGCCTTGTGCACGCGTCTGATTACTGAAAAGAAAATAATATGAAGCAATTTGGGGGACCTGGGATTCGAACCCAGGCCCTGAAACACTTTTCAACCACCTGGCTACCAACTGAGCTACACGCGTTTCTTGTATACAAAACAAACCATAATTATTATATTAAGAACAAATGAAATAAAAGAAATTCGCGCGAAAATTCAAATGGACGAGTGGGAGGCTGCCACGTTAGTTGTCTTCCTCCTTGCACCGTTGGTAAAAGTCCCAGACTTTTACCTACGGACGTTTGTCCGTCACTACAAACCTGCATATTATCAAAATCAACTATAAGCAAGATAAATCAAAACTAAAGCCATGGATAGCTTCGTCTGGACTTGCTGAGTACAATGGTGCTCCTTTCATGGCCCAATTTTACCTGCACACAGAAATCCTAAATCGAGCCATAAAACCCTAGCAATGGTGAAATCTTATACAGGCCATGAAAACGCAATTAATTGTTACAAAAAGCTTGCAAATGTGATGGTGAACAAGAATCTACAGTTATTTCATGCTACAAGTATAAGAATGATGCAATTCAAATTCAAGAAAGAAGTAATGTCGTGGATGACTTACAGCATGTTTTGGTACTGGAAAAGACTTGTTCTTGATTGATTTTGCTTGCTTACACTCCCAGGAAGCGATTGGGATAGCTAGAAGGCCATGAGGATGCCTGGAAGTATGAATTCGACTGAGCACATTGTTGTGATTTTTTCAAGTTTGGTTCTGGTTCTTGCACCTCTTTTTAGCCTTCTTTTTGGTCTGCAATGGTTCAATATATATCAAGGACTGAATTAGGATTGAAAAGCTCATCTCAATCTTCCTCCATCATTGCTTTTGATTTGGATTTGATTCACTTTGAATATCTTTCTAAAATTAGGAAAATTCAATCTTTTTGTGCATACAAAGCCTTGGAACGAATTCAATCTTATGCTAGCTGGATGTAGGACCTGAAACAAGCACAAGATCTTTGAATTTCAATGTTTTGAATTTTCTATGATTTGTTTTGATTTAAAATGATTTAATTCAAATAAAAATCAAAATAAATAATAAAAACAAGATAATGACAAGTGGAAAGGACTAAGGCTCGTGGACCATGTTGCCAACTCAAAACAAGTGCAAAAGATTGGGCCCATTTGGCAAAAATTGCAATTTGAGGCATAGTTGACTTTTGGCAATTTTGCAAAAAATGTCAACTTCACCCATGAATAACTTCCTCAATTTTGACTCTTTGAAGGTGTCCTTGGACTTTTTAGAAATCTTGAGATATCCTCTAAGCAAACCTTTTTGTCTCATATCAATTTGATATTCCATGCTCATGTATGAAGCTTTGACAAAAAAGATGTTTTTGTTGACTTTTCAAAATGACCTATAATGTCCAAATTCACAACTTCTTCTGAGTGCATATTTTGAACTTGGGAGCTGAAGATGGATTGTAGAGCATGGAATCCTCTTCAAAATGAGCTTTGGATGGGTCATTTCTCATAAAGTATGAGAAAGTTAGGCTTGGTCAAAGTTGAGTTGACTTTTCCTACAAAACCCTAATTTAGCAACTTTTGGTTCTTGATGAATTATGAGCAATCCTTGATGAATCATGATCAACCCTTGATCAAATGATGAAATATACTTCAAATGAGGATGTTGACCAAAAATCTTGAAGTTTTACTGTATGGGGGTTACAGTTGACTTTTGCCCTATCACAGTCGATTTTCAGGCCTTTGAGCAATTGACTGGGCAAACTTTCTCTGCAAGGCTTGAAACTTGACATGGATGATCTTTAGAACATATTAGGAAAATGGTGAGAATTTGGGATCCCTTGGATTTAAGTATCTTGATGCAACATGAAACCCTAATTTGAGGTAGGTTGCCTTAGGAGAGAGAGCTTGTCTAGTCAACCCTTGGACTTTCTTGAGCAACTTGAGGATCTTTCTTGAAATGTTTTTGAGAAATATGGGAGGGAAAATTTTTGGGTATAACATCGACTATGACTTCGAATGTCCAATCAACCAAGCCGAAGACGGAGGCGAGGAAGATTGTGAAATACTGGGAAAACTAGCCATGCTTCTATTACAAGAGGAAAAAGCTATTCAACCGCACGAAGAGTCAGTTGAAGTCATCAATCTGGGTACTGAGGCAGATAAGAAGGAAATCAAGATTGGCGCCAATTTGGAAAGCAGTGTCAAGAGCAGGTTGATTCAGATGTTGCATGATTATGTGGAAGTATTTTCTTGGTCTTATGAAGATATGCCTGGGTTGGATACCGACATCATAGTTCATCGTCTGCCGACAAAAGAAGGCTGCCCTCCTGTTAAACAAAAGGTTTGTCGCATGAGGCCTGATATGTCTGAGAAGATCAAAGCTGGAGTGATGAAACAATTTGATGCATGGTTCCTAGCTATGACATCTTATCCCCAATGGGTTACTAATGTAGTTCCAGTGCCGAAGAAAGATGGAAAATTCGTATGTGCATAGACTATAGGTATCTGAATAGGGCAAGTCCCAAGGATGACTTCCCTCTACCATACATTGACATCTTGGTCGATAACATTGCTCAGCATAAAGTCTTCTCATTCATGGATGCCTTCTCAGGCTATAATCAAATAAGGATGGCTCTCGAAGACATGGAGAAGACAACTTTCATCACGCAGTGGGGAACCTTCTGCTACAAGGTCATGCCGTTCGGATTGAAGAATGCAGGGGCAACATATCAAAGAGCTATGGTAGCTTTGTTTCATGACATGATTCATCATGAAATAGAGGTTTATATGGACGATATGATTGCTAGATCGCAAACTAAAGAGGAACATATCAATCACCTGTACAAACTATTCGAAAGGTTGAAAAAGTATAAACTGAGGTTAAACCCTAACAAGTGCACGTTTGGAGTACGATCTGGAAAGCTTCTAGGACTTGTTGTCAGCAATAAAGGCATTGAAGTTGATCCTGTCAAGGTAAAGGCTATCCAAGAAATGCCAGTTCCTCATTCTGAAAAGGAAGTCAGGGGATTCTTGGGTCGTCTCAATTACATTGCTCGCTTCATATCACACTTGACTGCTACTTGTGAGCCAATCTTTAAACTCTTGAAGAAAGATCAGGTAGTTAGATGGAACGATGAATGTCTATCTGCCTTTGACAAAATCAAAGAATATCTACAAGAGCCTCTTATTCTCATGCCTCCAGTTGAAGGAAGACCTTTGATCATATACTTTACAGTACTAGATAATTATATGGGGTGTATTTTGGGCCAACATAATGAGTTTGGTCGAAAAGAGCATGCTATTTATTACCTGAGCAAAAATTTTACTGACTGTGAAACCAGATATTCATTGCTCGAGAAAACTTGCTGCACTCTGGCATGGGCTGCTCGCCGGCTAAGACAGTATATGTTGACTCATACCACTCTGTTGATTTCTAAGATGGACCCAATCAAGTACATCTTCGAGAAACCTTCCCTTTCCGGACGGATAGCCAGGTGGCAAATGATCTTGACTGGGTACGACATTCAATACACTACACAAAAGGCCATCAAAGGAAGCATACTAGCAGATCATTTGGCCCACTAAGCTGTGGATGATTATCAGTCAATGAACTTCGACTTCCCTGATGAGAATATCATGTTGGTAACCGATTGCGCGAGACCTGGACCGTATGACGGGCCTGAACAAGGATCCCGATGGACTATGGTCTTCGATGGGGCTTCCAACGCCTTAGGTAATGAAATTGGTGTTGTGATCATCTCTCCTGAAGGTTGCCACACTCCATTCACTTCCAGACTATGCTTCGATTGCATGAACAATATGGTTGAATATGAAGCGTGCATCCTGGGTCTGAAAGCTGCTATTGACTTGAGGATCAAGAATTTGAATGTGTTTAGGGATTCCGCTCTAGTGATTAGCCAAGTAAAAGGAGATTAGGACACTAAGCACCCTAACCTCATCCCTTACAAGGAACTTGTGCTATCCCTGATCCCTTACTTCGAAGAGATCACCTTTGAGCACTTCCCTAGGGAAGAAAATCAGCTGGTTGACGCTTTGGCGACCATGTCTTTAATGTTCAAGATCAGATGGGACAATGAAGCCCCTATGATAACAATTGAAAGATTCAATGAACCTGCACATTGCTGTGAACTTAACACTGAAGCAGGAAAGCCATGGTACCATGAGGTGATGAGGTATCTTGAAGTACAAGAGTATCTAGAGGGAGCATCCATCAATGACAGAAAATTCTTACGAAGATTCGCAGCCAAATTCTTCCTAAGTAACGGGATATTGTACAAGCGCAACCATGACTCTACTCTACTCTGATGCGTGGATAAGAAGGAGGCAGAGGAAATCATGTAAGACATGCATGATGGACTCTTTGGTACTCACTCAAGTGGACATACAATGGCCAAAAAGATATTGAGAGCTGGCTACTATTGGTCAACAATGGAGGTTGATTGCCATCAACATTCAAGGACTTGTCACAAATGCCAAATCTATGCTGACAAGGTCCATGTACATCCTATCCCTCTGAACGTCATGACCGCTCCGTGCCCATTTGCAATGTGAGGCATTGATATGATTGGAGAAATCAAGCCCACCGCTTCCAACGGACATCACTTTATTCTTGTCGCTATCGACTATTTCACCAAGCGGGTCGAAGCCGCTTCTTTTGCCTCAGTCACAAAGAATGTGGTAGCCAGATTCATCAGACACAACCTCATCTGCCGCTATGGTATCCCCGAAAGGATTATCACCGACGATGGGACCAACCTCAACAATGCTATGATTACTGAGCTTTGCACTTAGTTTAAGATCAAGCATCACAATTCTTCTCCATATAGACCGAAAATGAATGGCGCAGTCGAAGCGGCCAACAAAAATATCAAGAAGATTATGCATAAAATGGTGGTAACCTATAAAGATTGGAATGAGATGTTACCGTTTTCTCTACATGGCTACCGCACTTCAGCTAGAACATCAACTGGGGCAACTCCTTTTTCTCTAGTCTATGGCATGGAAGTTGTTTTGCCCGTGGAAGTTCAGATTCCCTCGCTGAGGATTATGAATGAAGCAGGCTTAAGCGAAGACGAGTGGATCAAATGAGATTGGATCAGCTGAACTTGATCGATGAAAAATGATTGGCTGTTGTTTGTCATGGTCAGACGTACCAAAAACGGATGATCAAGGCTTTCAACAAAAAGATCAAGCCTCGAATATATCAAGCTGGGGACTTGGTGATAAAACGCATCATTCTACCACAAGGCGACCCCAGAGGCAAATGGACTCCCACCTATGAAGGGCCATTTGTTGTCAAGAGAGTGTTCTCTGGCGGTGCCATGATGCTGACTACCATGGATGGTGAAGACTTCCCACATCTCATAAACGCGGACATAGTTAAAAAATACTATGCATAAGAGACCCGCTAGGTTGACACACCTAGGAAAAATAAGGGCATCCTGGCAAACCAAAAGGTTTGGGAAAAATTAGGGATATATGCAAAATATCATACACCCGACAAGTTGAAAACCCGAAAGGGCGACTTAGGCAAAAATGGGTATTCTGGTGGACTGAAAACCCGAAAGGGCGGTCCAGGCAAAAGTTAAGGATTAAAAGCGTATGACTATATCCTGTGGAATCACCACAGTCAACTTTATCACCAAGGTCCGAGTTCAAATGGTCCAAAATCAATCCAATCAATTGCTGTCAACGGCACGGGACATTGGGGAAATAGTAGAGTTGGAAGGCAATGAGATCATTTCACATGGCTATTTGTTTTGTTTTCAATTTTGTTTTCCTTTCGACAATTTCCTCTTACTAGGATCCCCGTCTCTTTGTACAAAAACGCCTATTCATGGGCAAAATATCAATACAAATATACTTTGAAGTCCAAACTTCCTGTCATTGTTTTGAATGCAAACTTGTCCAATGACTAAAATTGAATGAACATATGCATATGAACATAATTAAAATTGTTTAGCACATATGACCTAAGCAGTAACAAGCATCTCTTTAATGTATATTGGAATATCCCCACACAGTCATTTCATTAACATTATCCCCCGCAGATCGGCTACAATAGACCAATCTCCAACCAGAGTCTTAATCTCTTGACAGTTCTCTCTCCAGCTAAGTTGATCCTACAAGTATAAGCCTTGTGAATCACTTCCTAAAAAAGGAACTCACCTCGTCAATAGGGTTTATTTCCCCAACAGGGTTTATTTCCCCAACAAACAACGGATAGCATAACTCCCCAGCCAAGTACAAAATTCCCCAATTGAGCCTGTTACCCCCAAGTGCATATACCTCACCAAGCTGAGTCTGTCCTCCCCGACTGAGTCTACACTCTCCAGCTTGAGTTTTCCTTTCAGATTTTTACTAATCATAGGGCCAAAACCCCTAATCTCCAGTAAAGTCGTCAACAAAACCTTTACTATCTCCAAAAGCTACTATAAAGCCTGGACCCGACCAGATATTAGTTTAACTTTATCAATTGTTGAAACCTAGACCCGACCAGATAACAGTTTGAGTTTCTGAAACCTGGACCCGACCAGATAACAGTTAATCTCAATTTTAAGTTACTAAAGCCTGGACCCGACCAGATAATAGTTTAACTCTTCAAAATATAGAAGAACCTGGACTCAACCAAACCAAGGTTTAACTTCTTTTCCCCAATAGAGTATGCCTCTCCCCTAACAAGTTATTGTGAAGCCTGGATCCGACCAGATAACAATTACCCTCAAAAATTCGTTGTAAAACATGGAACTCGACCAGATAACAATTAGATTCCAAAACAGTTTATTTTGAAACCTGGACCCGACCAGATAACAATTAATCTTATAAACCTCAGAAATCTACAAAACCTAGACCCGACCAGATATCAGTTTTCCAGCAAGTTATTGTGAAACTTGGAGCCCGACCAGATAACAATCAACTGTGATCCCCAGAGAGACACTGTGAAGCCTGGACCCGACCAGATAATAGTGCAGCTTTCCAAAAACCATGAAACTTGGACCCGACCAGATAGTAGTTACCACTTCAAAGTTACTACAAAGCCTGGATCCGACCAGATAAAAGTTGACTTCCTTATCCTCAGCAAGTTGTTGTAAAGCTTGGATCCGACCAGATAACAGTTAATTTATTTCTTCCCCAGAAAGTTACCGTAAATCCTGGATCCAACCTGATAGTAGTAAAGTTCATCATTCTCAGCAAGTTGTGAAGCCTGGATCTGACCAGATAACAGTTGGCGTCCAAGAGATATTCCCTAGTGGAAGTATCCTTTCAACAAAGTTTGAAGATGGGTATATTCTTCATTCCCCAACGGCAATCAGGTATTCAACCTCCCAGAATTTTCTCAGCAAGCAGTCAAGGATTTATTTTCCCAAACAAAAACATACATCTCACATTCATACATCATAGCATGTACATACAAAATGCATTTGACATTATCTCATTCATCTTGTGAACATTATGCATCCATCTGCATTTTCACTAACTCTTTTTCTCACAGGTAAAACATCAAGTTTTAAGCATAAATCAACAAGAGATTTGTGTTGATCCCAGTGTTTCCCAACATTCCTCCAAATGGCATCTATAATCTCATTCCCAATCCATCTTCGAGTGCAAATTTCTGGGCACTCTAGTGTTCAATCATCTTCCACCTTCAAGTCATGAATGGCGGATCCGCCAATCTAACTCTTAAGGTTTAAGAAGATTGAACAGGGGAAGCTATTGTACCCCAAAATTTTCCCTCTCATTTATCAAGTAATTTCTCACAAGATCTCTTTTGGTCCAAGACTGCACTAGGGTTGATCAGCTCAAGATACCTCCTCAAGCACTGATGACTGAAAATTAGGGTTTGAGATTACACAAGGATAATTGAACTTTTAATGCCTCATATGACTTACATGGATCATTTTGTACTCTCAAGATTGCTCATGTCAAGTTTCAAGTCTTGGATCACATTTTTGCTCAGTTAATTGATCAGTTGACCTAAAAATCAGTTGTATTGGGGAAAAAGTCAATTATGGTTAATTTACAGGCAAACTTCATAATTTTTATCCATGTAAAAATCATGAACTCATATATGCCATTTGATCAAGTTTGGACCATAATTCCTCAAGAAATCTGATCAGATCATCAAAAGGGCAAAATGGTAAAAATTAGGGTTTTGACTGAGAAAAGACAATTTCTGATTTTTGACCTAGAAAATGGTTGATTGGTTGGAAACATGATATCAAGGATTCAATTGCATCATTTTTACCTAATGGCATGACTCAAAACTTCCCTCAAGATCAATTGATTGATAGTTGATTTTCAGTCAACTGATCAAAAGTCAACTACACATTGAAAAGTCAAACTTTGACTTTTTGGTCAAAATCAAGTATCAAATATCACAGTTCATCAAAAAATATCAAAATATGAAACTTGTTCATCAAGAAATAAAAAAGTCAAGATTTTATTTTGAAAAGTCAAATTTTCCAAACTTAGAATTTTTTCTAAGTGTTGAAAACTTCATATTTTTTCACAACTTTGAGCCAATTTTTAACCATGATGCAAGATGATTCAAAGGAAACTTTCAACATGAAAGTTGTAGATCTCAATGAGATATAAAACATTTCTGAACACAACTCCTCCTATAAATGTATGGATTTCAAGTTATGATTTTGTGAACATGTTCATGAAACTTGGAAACTTAGTGAAATTTTGCCCTAGTTTAGGCAGGATTTTGACCTAACTTCATGGCAATTTTTCACATAGTTCCAAGGGGAATTTTCAAAAGTCACCAACATAGGGGTTGTATAGGATGTTACAAGCTTTCCAAAATGTCCAATAACTCATTGAGATCATGTTTGAGCAAATAGAATCGAAGAGATGAAGTTAGGGTTTCATTCTTAATTTACAAGCCATTTCCATGATGAACAAGAATTCAAATCCAAGCCTAGGCTGCATAATCTTTGTTTTCCAGGCCTCAAACTTGTTTGGCACTCCATAATTAAATGCTTGCATATCTGTTAGAAGCTTTAATCCAAGCATTCAATGCATTGCCCATGCTTAATACCATTTTAGGAAGAAAGGCAACATTGCCATTTTGGAAAAGTGAATTTTTTGCACAAAGTCAATTTTTGAGCTTTGCACTTGTTTTCTTATGATCACACACAAACTAAAAGCCAGAAGAAACTTGTCTAAAGCCTCAAAACAACTCAGGCCATGCTTGTACTTTTTCTTGAAACTATATTTCCACTTTTCTTCAAAATCAAGCAACATAGCCATAAGTCTATATCTTGTACTTCTGACTCTCTCAAGTGCTACAATCTTTTCCATACATATGCACAAGTTGTTTGTAAGCTAACACACGAATACACAAGCTCTAAAACTCCCCCAAAGTCAGATTTGCACAACATACCTCCATTGTTGCATATTCTGGCCAGAAATCCCAAAATCAAAAACTACTCGTGTGTTTCTTGGCCTTTGCTTTCAAAAGCTTCCAAACATCATACATAAGCCATCCATGTCCCTGTTACACGACTGTAACACCATCTTCACCCACTTCCAAGTTCAAAAATAGAGCATCACAGTTGGACTTCTCCAGACAATTCCAGTGGTACCCTTTTGGTTCTTTTTCATATTTTCTCTCTCTTTTTTTCTTGTTTGCAGGCGCTGGGCTTCCCTTGTTGGGCTTGGCATTTTTACTCATTTTATACCCCCTGATTATGTTTCATACCCCTTGACCCATTTATTTATTTATTTCATTTTCATTTTTATTTTAGTTTATTTTACTTTCATATTTTCTTGTTATTATTTTTATTACTAATATTATTTTTTATTATTAATAAAAAAATCCAAAAATATTTATTTTATTATTTTTTACACTCATATTTTATTTTTCTTTAAAAAAACTAAAAAGAACAAAAATAATTTTCTTAACAATTCAATTTTTTTTTAATTAATATTTAGATAATTAGGTTTGATTATTATATTATATTATTTTCTTGTAAATTAAAATTAATTTAGAATTTATGTTTATTTTAATTAAATAATTTTTATATTATTCTTAAAACCTTTTCATAAAAAAACCCTAAAAAAACTTTTTTAGTTAATTTCTTTTCTTAATTAGTTTAAGTTAATTTATTTGATTTTCATCAATTATTTTCTTAATTAGGTCAAGATTAAAACCCTTCATAAAATCAAATAAAAATCATTTCTTTTTCTATTTTGCATTCTTGCATTTTATCTTCAATTTTGTACAATATTCAATATGGTTGTAATAGTTAATTAGATTTAATTTTCTTGCGAAATCCCCATTTGTAAATTTGTATACCCCCTCGCCTAATGATGTAATAGTTTAGTATTTTTATATTCCGCAATTTATTGTTTTATATATAAATTCTAGTAAATTAGGGTTTGTATGGAAAGATAAAATCAACAAATTAGCAAATCCTAATTCAAGACAAAACAAAGCATGTAAATCAACACACTTGCATACTTACACCCTTAGGGTAAATCCACTTTGTTGCCTTAAAAAAATGGCCATGTTATACATGTGAGATGTCTTAGCAAAAAACAAATCAAAAATACAAGATCATAGTCCCTCGATGACGCTATCAAATGTTGCCTTTCAAAATGATCTTAGTCCCTCAAAGAGAATTGATAAGATATTTCATAATATTGCTATCATGGCTATACCATGACCCACGCCCGTCCTTTTACATCCAAAGATAGGGTTTTTTACCAAATCAATAGTAAGATAGCAATATCAAAGGAAAGGAAGAAATGAACTAAGACTTTTGAGTAGGTAGATTGTTCCTAGTTGCTTGCTCATTTTCAAATCAAACATCCTTGCTATTTTCAAAACAAACACCAACACTTTCAAAACATCTTTCAAACTTGAAACATTTTCAAAATATCAACACTTTGAATGCGTTCTTATGAACGAGAACTATTACAAAGTTTGCTTAAACAATGGCGCCTTTTCAAAATACTTTAAAAAAACCACACAAAGCACATTTTCAAACAAAAGCAAGTGATCTATCAAGCAACTAAGAGCCCATAGATAACTATGGATGAAAAGGGTGATAATACCTTCCCTTTTCATAATCTACCCCCCGAACTCAAGAAATAATCTCAAAGGTCTTTCCTGTTCTTTTCCACCTTTCCTTTTGGATAAAAGAAATATCGGTGGCGAATCTTACTAACCGCAACATTTGCTATAAAATGCAAAACATCCCAAGTCAGTTCTTCCACCGTATTACAAGCGCCATCAAATCTTTTTGTCCCTGTTCCAGATTCAGAAGAGTCTCTTGAAATTGTGCATGCTGAGCTTGGAGGTCCTTAACAGATTATTCGAGGTTCATCTTATACTAAAATAAACAGTAAGTATTTGAGAAAACATGTATGAAAAACCTGTTATGTAATGATGCATGATATGTAAATGAAATGTTTTCAAGGACCTTAGAAGACTTAAATTTACTAACCAAGAGGAAACAGAAACAAAGATTTTATTAGTAAGTTCAAATTATAATTGCCTTTTAGGCTTACAATGAAAACAACAGGGTCTCAAAGAGACAAAAAGGTAAACTCCTAAGACCTAAGACTCAAGCTTCCCATGGACGCTTCCTCTTCATGTTGATGTATACATTAAGACTCTGCTCCTCATGAAGTTGCTTGTTGAGCTCTAACACTTTCTTCTCAGTTTCATAGAATTTGGTCTCAAAGGTGTCTCGTTCTTCCTTGAGTTGAATCCAGGACCTATGTAATTCTTCAAGGTCAGTAGGCATGTTTGGATAAAGGATGGTGCGAGAAATGTCTCCTTCGAAAACAGGCTCCATGATTATTGGTAAGATAGCAGGATATGGCATCATGAGGTTTTAAGCGCGATCTCGCACCCATTTGAGACAGGGCTCCAGAAGGATGGAGTTATTTTCTCCTAAAACCTTAATATCAATCTTGCTTACCATGCTACAAGCATGTATAAACCTTTGAAGATAACCTTGAGGATCATTTTCATAATCAAACATAATACCCTGGATAAGTGTGTCATGAGGACCATCTCTTCGAGCATAACCAAATTGACGTAGAGCCAAAGAAGGGTTATAAGCAATACCTCCCCTAATTCCAAGGAGTGGAACATTAGGGAATTTCCCACAATGGTCAATGATAGTGATATCCTCATGAGATCGGGAATACCAGTAGATGTTTGTATGAGAAAGTGATAGTATCCTTTGAGACCACCTCAAACCTTGTTCATTCTTCATTACTGATCGGAGAAGGTGCAAAATAAACCACCTGGATAGCAAAGGTATGCAACACATGAGAGTTCCTCGCCTCTTTATAGTACGAGTGTGAAGTGAATGCAGAATATCTCTGAGCAAGGTAGGCACAGGGTTACGAGCAAGAAATATTTTAATGGTGTTCACATCTATGAGTTGGTCTGGATTAGGGAATAGTACCAACCCTTAGATTAGCAAAGCCAAGATCCCCTCGAAAGCCCGAAAACGCATAGCATCCAGAAACAGTTGAGCCCTCTCTATAAAAAAATTTGGTCAGAAAATCTTTGACTCCACTTCTCATTTCCTAATTAGATACAATGTAGGACGGCTTCAGATGTAAGGTTGCTGCAATATCTTCTGGCTTCAGAGCTTCTTCTAAATCGGTGAAAGGTGTCTGATCAAGAACAGGTACCCCCAGTAACTAAGAGAACTCCTCCATTGTGGGTACCAACTGATAATCTTGAAAGGTGAAGCAAAGATCTGCAGGGTCAAAGAACTGGAATAAAACACTCATCATGTCTTCGTCAAAACTTGGGGTAACCAAACTGAGTAGTCGACCATGACTTTTGATGAATGGAGAACTTTCGGGAACCCTTGAGACTAACTCCTTAAGCTGAGGGGGTACCCTTACAAAGTTGATCCGTATAGTGTTCCAGCGAGCAGAGGCCACAACCTACAACAAAGAACAAAGATAAATCCTTTGGTCCTTGAAATGGTTAGTGAAAATGATATGGCATGATGTCATGTTCGACCAATTAATCATACACAAACAAAACACACAAGGCCTTAGGTTTAAGCTTGCATGGAGTTTGTAGGTAAGTACCCTCTTGAAATTTTAGTTGGCTCAACATGTCCTAAAAGAAGTAATCGGGTTCTATGAGTCTCAATATCACTGATCTTTCTCCTAGGCATTGTTTCAGCACAAGCATCTGATTTGCGACCGAAATATCCTGAGAGTCTAATCTCAATGAGTGTAGCATCGAGTATCAACCAACTTCAGTATGCACCAAAGCCGACTATCTCACTACTTTCTAATGGCTAAGTTGTGTCAACTAAGGTTCTACGGTCAGTTAGTACTTTATGACACCACGCGGCATCCCAATATTCTCCTTGACTTAACTCAAGGGACACCGGCACCAACTAATGTGTCACACTAATGTAGCCCTCGTTTCAACTGTATCGATATACACTATACAGTCTTCACGATCTATTGCTACTTACCTAAAACGCCTCAGATCCGGGTATAGGATCTTTATAATAAATACCCAAACAACCCTTAAAAATAAATCAGGAAAATCAAACAAGGAAAGAAAATTAAAGGTGATCTAGCTCTTAAGGTAACCTCACTTTTAGTTTTCCACAACAGAGTCGTCAGTTCTGCAATACGATGGGAGAACTGACTTTTGGTTTTATGTTTTATCGTAAATGTTGTGGATAACAAGAGTCGCCACTGACTTTTCTTTTATCCAATAAAGGAAATGGTGAAAAGAACAGGAAAGACCTTTGAGAATTTTCTGAGTTCGGGGGGTAGGTTATGAAAAGGGAAGGTATTAGCACCCTTTTCATCCGTAGTTATCTATGGACTCTTAACCGCTAGCTCACTTTTTGAAATTGCTTTGTATTGTGTATTTGTTTGAAAATATTTTGAAAATGCCTAAGTGCGGCAATTTTGTAATGATTCCCGTATCGTTGAGAATGCATACAAAGTGTTTATTTTGAAAATATTTTAGAAAAGAGTGTATGTGTGAAAAATGTTTTTGTTTGTGAGCAAGCGACTACGAGCTATCTACCTACTCAAAAAGTCTTGCGTTATTTTCCTCTTCCTTTAGATAGTATTATCCAACCATTAGTTAGTAGGAATCCCTATCGTTGGATGTGAGGGACGGGTGCGGGTCATCATACAGTTATATAAGGCAACTTGTAGGATGCTTTAACAACTATCGTAAGGGACTAAGATCGTTTACCGGAGGCAGCATCGAAGGGTCATCGAGGGACTACGATCTTTTAACCGAGGGTCTTTTGCTAAAGCGACCCGCGTTCGAGGGACATGACTATTTTTATCTGAGGCAACAAGTGAGGTTACCCTAGAGGTGCGAGTGTGCGAAGTGTGTTAAGATTCAGTTATTTTAGCCTTTGAGATTAGGGTTAGCTATCGTTTGATTTTATGTCTTGCCATTCAATCCTATTAAACTAGCAGTAATAAGGAAAACAATAAAGGCAGAAAAATAAATATCCTACGCTATTACAATGCTTCCGGAATGGGGGTTACAAACCACAAAATGGGGGGAAAAGTAAAGTAAACCCTAATTTATTTATTACATCCCTTAACAGTTACATAATTATGAAAATAATAATGCGAAAATAAATAAGCACGCGGAGATTGTGAAAAAGAGAGAGATATTAAAACCTAAAAAATTCTAAGCGTTAAGAAAATATTTTTGGTGTTTTGTTTAAAATATATTTTTATAGTGTAAAATAATAATTAACCTTAATTCTAATTAGTTTACAAATTAGTTATGAAATAAAATCAAAATGTGATTAAATGAAATCAATTTTTATTTATTAAAAATTAAATTAATTAACCAAAACCTAAATCTAATTTTTAGTGATATTTTCTGATTAAATAAAACTGATTAAAAAGAAAATAATTAATTAAAACAAAAAGAGAAATGGGCCTGTTGTAGAAAAATTGGGGGGGGGGGGGGGGTGCAAGGATCTGAAATCACTAGTATAAACAAGGATCCTAGATTGTTTGCGCTGGATCTGGTGAGGATGGCTCTTGAAGGTTCATGGTGAGGGGCATGCATCTGAGACGCTGGATCTAGGATCATTAAATCTAATGGTCAGGATAACAAGAGGTATGATGCGCGCGTGTACCTGCTTTATACTGAACCTGCAAACAGAAAATGTGAGAAAAATAACATGTCAGGGGCAGGGATCGAACCCATGCCCTGGCGCACTAGTACCTTTGAAAACACAAGCTTACCGCTGGGGCGGTCGTTACATCCATTAATATGAACACAAACAATTAAATATATAATAAAAGCAATTTGAATTTTTAATTTAAAAAAAAAATAAAGTCAAACAGGTGGACCCCTGTATCCAGTTTTAGCCAATCAGAAGTGGAGAGAGGGTGCCGGGGTTTTTGACTGGCCAATCCAATTGTTTGAACATGCCACGCCTGACTCCGGCCAGTCCACGCCATTATGGGTGGCTGAAACAATCGTCTTCTCCGACGGGTTGTTTTTTGAAACCTGTGAAAATGGAAGATTCATGGCAAACCAGGAGGCCTACCCTACACAAAATTGTGCCCTGAGTTCAAATCTGGGTTCAAAACAAACAAACAGTTAATGTATCATGAGATTCGAACGTGGATTCAGATCGTTCCCTAACAATTGCGCACCTTTGTTTCTGTATCAAACCTTACATGTGACACGTTAGATCTGTTCCAAACATCAACAACAATATGAATGCTTGCATAAAATTTATTTAAAATACATGAACTGAGAGTTTGAAACCATAAAAAATTACCAAACGGAGCAACTGTGATGTTCTATTTCAGGCGTTGACAGGCTTGGCTATGGTTTTGGATCGACTCCTGAGAAAC